>JAYXIM010014566.1:0-12120 GCA_037575425.1 Anastrepha fraterculus
AATATGCGCCGTTTTGTTCGATGACGAGTTCCCAACGAGATGCCAACTTCATAATGCCCCTCTTATAGAAGCTCGCTTCCCTATTGTCAAAAAACTCGGAGAGCCTATTTTCACAGGACTCTCTTGTGGACAACTTCCGACTACCAAGCTCGTTCGCCATGGACAGAAATAGGGGGTAATCACTTGGTGCGAGATCCGGACTCTACGGTGGATGCAAAAGAACCTCCCATCCGCGCTCCCGGAGCTTCTGGCGCGTCACCAAAGATGTGTGTGGCCTGGCGTTGTCCTGATGGAAGACAATTCGGCCTCTGTTGATCAAAGATGGCCTCTTCTGCATGAGTGCTGCATTCAAGCGGTCCAGTTGTTGGCAGTACAGGTCCGAATTGAGCGTTTGGCCATAGGAGAGCAGCACATAGTGGATGATTCCCTGCCAATCCCACCAAACACACAGAAGAACCTTCCTGGCCGTCAATCCAGGCTTGGCCACCGTCTGGGCAGCTTCACCGCTTTTCGACCACGACCGTTTACGCTTCACGTTGTCGTAAGTGACCCACTTTTCATCGCCAGCCACCATCCGCTTCAACAACGGGTCGATTTTGTTGCGATTCAGAAGCGATTCGCATGCATCCATACGGGCAAAAATGTTTTCTTGCGTCAAGTCATGTGGCACCCATACATCGAGCTTATTTTTGAATCCAAGCTTCTTCAAATGGTTTGTAACGGTTTGATGACTCATGCCCAGCTCTTGGCCGATGCTACGGCTGCTACTATGCCGGTCTCTTTCGATCAATTCATCGATTTTATCGCAATTTTCGACGACAGGCCTTCCGGTGGAAATGGAAACTGTATCGCGGCCATAAACTGCACAAATTTTATTGGCAGAATGAGATGCATTTTTGCCTTTATCGTAGTAGTACTGTAAAATATGCCGTTTTTTCTCTTTATTTTGCTCCATGTTTGTGACGCTATAACTCACGAACGACTAAAAGCAAACAACAATTAATCAAACACGTGTTAACACGTGAAAAGAGCTCTAGCGTGAACTGATGCGACGAATACAACTAGAACTACGCGCTTGCAAAGACAAGCTTGCGGAAATACCGCAAGACTTTTTGGCCAACCTAATTGGCATTTACACTCTATTTGTGGTGCGCGTCTTGCACTTTTATTAACTAATGCCGCAGCTTCTGATACTTTGCGGTGTGCCGATGTTATTCGGATAGCAACCGTTATTTGAATCTCCACCAAAGTCTTACGTCTTCGTGTTGTTTTGAGGGCATCAGCCTAAATTCTAGTTCCGTGTAGCAACGCTGATTGAGTAGTTAACATAAGTAGTATCCTTTTGCTGGCTGGCTATTAGTCCGAAATTGTTGGCCGTTATTTTGGCTGATTTCTCCGCTGCATGATTAATTTATGGCGAATCAAAAATAGCGGGAAACTCCTTGCAAATTAATTGAACTTGCTTCAATTTCGTTACAAATATGCTCTTGAGTTTCCTATTTGCAAATATGAAGTGACATTGAAAATTGAAAATGATTGATCTAAAATGACGGAGAAATTATGCACATCCAAAGTGCACAGAACTAACGTGCAAGGTACGTACATATGTATGTATTGAAAACCATATTCCTTTCGCGCTAATTTCAATTCTTGGATATGGGTTTGTGCATAAGCTGTGCAACTTCAACTCAACTTTAATTCATGTTGACATCTTCTGGAGTGTTACAAGCATACGCGTATTTATTTTATTTACGTAATGCGAAGTAATTTACATATGTACATACATATATACAGACCTTAGCTTCTTTAGCGATTGGTTGCAGTAATCAGCTTTTAGCTTTGTCGGTCAGATAAGGTGAGTAACATTTAGTAGCATCGCATCGCCTGCCGCATTAAAAACTTGTTTGGAATTTCATACATTTATTAAGCCTTTTTCTTAACGAAATTTTTTCCTCGGTACAATTTGTTGTTTGATTGAATGGCATTAAGATGTATTTGTGTGATCAAAGATCAAGTGGCAAAACTACTTTATGTGCTGAAGCAAGCGAGGTGGTGTTAAGTCATGTAACCAAAGGCAGATTATGAAAATCACTTACAGTTGGGGCTTGATAATTCAAACGCTACTTCCAATCAAGAAGAAATTACAGGAAATGAAAAATAGGGTTAAGGTTAACATTTTTCTCATGGCAATACCAGCTAGTCGGAGCAAATTTAGCTTTACAGAGTTATTTCTCCCTTAGCGATTTAAAGCAAATAAAGGGTGATCAACTTAGAGGTATCGGATTTTAATTTGAAATAAAAACGAAGAACGTAGCTTCAAATTGATTGGGCAATCTTTTATTTTTTATCTTATTTTTATTTCTATATATTTATCTTTTTATTTTTTTAAAGATAATCTCTTTCAAATGTTGGCTGCAACTGCACAGTAATTTGGCCATCCGTAAACACCAATTTTTAATGACTCGCGGATGGACGTCGGTCGGTATCTCGTGAATAACTTTAGTAATGTTAGCTTTCAATGCCTCAATCCAAGCTGGTTTATACTTTAGACTTTACATACATACAAATAAAAGTTCAAACGTGTGATATCACGCGATCTTGGTGGCCAATCCACTGGTCCGAGACGAGAGCTAAATTGCTTACCAAAAGAACGGCTGGGCCTGTGGGCCTGCATTGTTTCACGGGCTGTATGCAAGTAGCGCCGTCCGCCATCCTTTTGGAACCAAATGTTCTGGAGACCACAGGCTTCAGTTTCCGACATCAAAGAGTCGCTTATCATGGCGCGATAGCGTTCATCACTCATTGTTACATTGGCACCAGCCTCGTCTTTGAAGAAATATGGAGCCATGATTGCTCCAACCGCGCCAAATGGTTGTTTTCAATGGATGTAATGGCTTATTTACCACTAAGCCAAAAATGCAGCATCGATTTTCGCAATACAATTGTATGATTTGTAAAGGTTGTTGAGGCGTTAGTCTTTCCATGATGAAATGTGAATCAATACTAAAAAAAATATATTTAGATTGGCAGTAATTACGCATGATCTGTCAGAAAAACCCTTTTGGGGAAAATACCTCCAATCTGATCACTCTTTTTATGGATATTAGAAAACACAGAAATCGTTGAAACTGATTTGTTGTATTTAAGTTTTAAACAAAATTACTGATCTGAACTCTACTGATGCCGGAAAATGTTCCTTTACTCTTAATGGCATCTTGTCGCCAGATTGGCGACACCGACTCTTACGACAACTTGGAAATGCTGCCACTAGGGCGCCATCGGCTGCAAAATATGTATATTTAACCTCTCTTCCGCAGAGCACCGATCATTATGCTCTGGTTTTGTTTTCTAAAAGCATTTGCAATGCAAGAATTCCAAAATAGTTCACAGCTATGGCTGAGTAGCACAGGGAGTGCAGTGCATTTCCGGTCGTAGTTTCATTAATTCTTATTAGGCAGATTAGAAATGTAAAATGCTATGGACGCAGATTAGAGCACCTCGGAATAGAACTACACCGAAGAAAAGTAGTAACTTTAATGAGAATCATCCTGTAATTACACCTTGAGCTCATTCACTTCTAATTTCGAAATGACGCTGTACTGCACCTGAGCACGTACTGCACCTCACACGAGCCCCTGGATAACCTCTCTAAAGATACTCTAGCGTAATAAGAAAAAAATACAATTTTTCATCTCCTCTGTAACTGTCCGAAGGTGACAACCACAAATTGGCGGAAAAACTCGCCCAGCCTCCTAATCATAAAATTGAGTTTACTATAATTGCGGTCAGAAGCTCTGTTAATGCTATTCACCATTCAAATATCTTTATTTGCTTAATATCTTCTTTATTCAAGTCACTGCCATTACCGTTACTGCTGTTCATCTCAATTATACAAGTTTTCTGCTCATCAGTAATCAATTCACCACACAACGCACCGAAGCTAGCGCAGCAACGACATTCGCTTTATCTTTTTAGCTGAGTATTTGTATTCGGTTCTGATATTTAAGTGTCTTGACGTATTTATTTTTAGCAGATTTAGTTGTCTTGAATTTTTGATTGTTTAATTTCTATTAAAATTTGTTTATCTCAGCGTGTTTTTGGAATCATAATTTAAATTTTAATGCGTTTCAGCATGCTTGTGTAAAATTTAAACTCATACAATATCAGATATTTAGATATGCATACAGTTTCGCACATAAAATCTCGGACAGCAAGTAAAAGCCTATACGGTCGAGGAGGTATAAGATTCAGCAAATAAGCAACTTTTTTAGTATAAATACTAGATGATCCCCGCGGCTTCGCTGGTGTATGAAAATAAATACATTAAATAAAATTCTATCAATTTAAGTATGTATGTTACAACTGCCAAAATAATAAATCTTCCGGTAGGGTGATTCATTTTGCGCTACCTTAATATGCACGTATATTTATATATCTTTATTTCCAGTTAATATATTTTTTGTAATTGATGCCTTAATTTCCAAAACATATATGACATGACCAGCTAGAAACATTTTATTTTTATTAAATCTTGATTAAACAGCTTTCATCTGATGTATTTATTTTAGTATTCAAGTAAAATTTAAAATAAGTTGAAATTTTTGCAATAAAAAATAGGTTTTTAACGAGACTTGGCTTGATAACCGTCCTGTAATAAATACATACATCTTTTTTTAAATAAGTTACTTTTTTTTTATACAAACAGATGACAACACAATGTCGAAATGACAGTAATAGCTTAGACAGACGGCGGAGTTAATCGGGATTACCAGTTAATTCTGATTTAAATTGTAATGTGACGCGAATCAGTGATTGTTAATTGGATAGTTTTGCCAAAAAAAGATGTATCGCAGGCGACAAATACGGGTATTAGCAGCCCCGATACTAAAAAATAATAATTTATTTAAAAAAATCTTAAATTGCAATTTCTCAAACTGCTCTGAAATATCAAAACAATTAATGTAATTTCGAAAGTGTTAGTGCAAACTAGTCTTCTTCTTGTTCTTCGCTTAAAAATTTTCATTATTTTTCATTCACTTTTCAGCTTTCGGCAATTTTGCCATCAATAATTCCCCTAATCCGCTTAAGTTATGAGAATTAAGTCTAGTTTTCAATCCGCATTAATTGCACTTAATTCCTGAGATAATTGTGAATTATGTGGTTCAAACCATCTACGAGCAAAATTATGAGCATAGCAAAATAGCTCAGACAAAACCGAAGCATGATGCCAGGAGCCACACAACAAATGGCAACTCGTGAAAAAATCTTGCAATAAAAATTGTGCGGCATTTGTTAATGAAATCTGCTTGAAGCTAAACTTTAATCCCGGCTCTTTTCAGACGTTTTGTCATAATTGCCTGATTAAGTTGATCCCCATCTATGAAATAACTTTCCATATTCTAAAATATGGCGCAAAATTAGTCACCCAATCGAAAGATGTAAACTTTCTGCATATGGCGTCGCGCGTCAGTCATATTTGACACTTGTGAACTAGTCAGCTGATAAACAGGAATACAATGGAGCGCGTAAAATAAAAAAAGTTCCATCACTTAACAATTTTTGTTTAGTAAGTAAAAAAAAATATTTAAAAATTATTATTTATTTATTTAAAATTGGATGGAATATTTTTAATGTATTTAATTAGAAACAAAAAAATGTTTAATTAAAAACTAAAACAAATAAACTAATTAAAAATTTAAAAATATTTTTTTTTTATCTTGTTACGCGGCACAATAAAAAACACTTAAGTTTTGCCTGCAAATATTTTTTATTTTATTAAACTTTTTTTTAAATTACATTTTTATTTTTTAATTAAAATAAACATTTTTTATTAAACTTTTTGTTTAGATTTAATTTTTATTTTTTAGATTTAATTTTTATTTTTTAATTAAAATAAACATTTTTTATTAAACTTTTTGTTTAGATATACTTTTTATTTTTTAGATTTAATTTTTATTTTTTAATTAATAAAAAAAACTTTTTTTAATTTATTAAAAAGAATATTTTTTAATTATTCAATTATTTTGCGTCTTTATTTAAACCATTTAAACATTTTGTTAATATTTGTTTTATCCAAAACTATAATATATTAAATGCATTAAAAGGTGGCGCAAAATTAGTCATCCAATTTTCTTTTCGAATATTTGTTTGCTGACCAAAAAAATTATTTTGAGCGATGAAAATTTTTATTTTGACTTTCATGCGCTTCATTGCTTATCTGTATACCACAGCTCTCTGGTACACAAATATAAAATATGATTGACGTACAACACAGCTATCCCTAATCCCATGTCGTTCCATTTGGCAACTAAATCCCATGTCAATGGGTCGGCGCTTATTTCTACTATATAACACCAACAGAAAATTAGAAAAAAATCATAAGGTATCTTCGAAGCTTTAAATAAGCATATCTGAAGAGATTTTTTCAAACATTTTTATTTTTAAATAATATTTTATCATAAACAAATGGTATGAAACATGCACCGTGCAGTAATTTCATTAAAAACGGGCCGGACACGAACGACCCATCGACATGAGATTAGAGTTATAAATCTTGATAGTGTGATCAATTTTGCGCCACCTTGTATATATATCAATTTCTAGTAATCTAATCTATTTTTGTAGTAGTGCTCCAATGCGAGGATTTTATTGTAAATAAATAAGACACGCGCAAATGTCTAAACCTGCCAAAGTGAAAATCAACTATTTTAAATTTACATAAATTTTATAATGTATTAATTGCCTAATAATTCGGCGGCCACAGTCAAGTATAACAGCCGCACGCATTAAGCTAAAGTTGACGCTTTCAAACTGAAATGTTAAAAGATGAAACATAAAAATGATAGAACAAGTTTTTTTTTATTTGAAAAAAGTGCGTGTAGCGTAGTACACATAACAGAAGTGAAACTTTCAAGGCAGACAAAGAGAGAGGGAGAGACCCAAGAGAGAAGGAGAGAGAGAGAGAGAAAGGATATATGTCTAAATAAATTCACAACCTTTGCAGAGAATACAAATAAACAAAAGTTACAAAAAACACGGGTCGACCGGTGTAGATAAACGCCGGACATAAACCGTGGCAACAACGCGCACTACTCCGAGAGTTTATCACCCGCACAAACGTGATTCCAGGACCGCAGCAACGGCACAAATTACCGCAAGACAATACCTATAAATCCGACGCCGGAATGGATAGCACTTTATAGTACGCACAAGCACTAGCCAGGAAACGGAAATAAGCGCCAAAGAGTAGGCCCAAAAAAACGCAAAAAAATTGGGACCAAAAACGCCTCAAACAGTAGGCACCAAGGAAATATAACGCCAAAACCAAAAATATATTTTCTACAAGTTTGCACCAACAAAGAAGCACCAAAAAGTAGGCAGTACTATTACTCACTAGAAATTAGCAACCACAATGAAAAACTCAGAAAAAATAGCCTAAAGTGTATCTAAGACATATATAAGATATAGCTCTTTCTCTCCCTTTCCTCTACGTTCTATCTTTCTTCTCTCTCGCGGAACGAAAATGTCCAAAACGTTGCATGGCCTTAAAATTTTACTCTCCATTCTCGCTCGTCCATCGCCGCCTAAGAAGTTTCACTTCAAAAGCTAAAAATTAACGCAAATTTAAAAAAATTACACTCTTATCATCAAATATGTATTTAATCGAATAGTTAATAAAATTGTTAAAATATGAGCACGGAAAAAAATCGTTTTTAATAAGAATACTATAAAAGTATTATTTTCAAACTGATTAAGCTGGAAAACTGTAACTGTGGCAAATAGTAGAGCAAACTATTTACAGCATCAAAACAAATATTCTGGCAGCGTTTAAATTGGTTTATGCGAAATCAGGATTGAGAGAATATAGGCGACTTCGTATATATGAATGTTCCAGTACCGCTATTCCGTTCATAGTGAAACTGAGAGAATCAACTGTAAGCAAATTATTTATATTCAATAAAGCGTGGGTTCGAGCTGCGCAATAATTGCCTTTATTGTTTGTCATAGAACGTATGTTAGAGAATTTGTAAACCATAGACAGATAAAAGGCAGATAGAAATATTCTTTTTAGTTGTGGTGCAAAGATTTGGAGCATCGATTTTTATTTTGATCCGATTTCTTTCTTTTATCGATTTTTTTTAATGTACATATATTTAAGAATAACACAGAAAATTTAATATGGTTCCGGTGAATACTTTCCAAGTTACACGCAAATTTTAAATGGCGTTTCAGAGTGTACATATGTACAGCGCTTTTCAAACTTTAAAGGCGTTTTTCTCAAAATGGTATTTTCAAAGTCGGTGACCAACATTACTCAAGTAGTTTAAACGATTCACTAATAGAAAGTTCTTCGCAAAATAACCTTGATCCTACACCGGTGTCCATTTTAGATCCGTCCGTGTAAATCTTAAAGGGTGTGTTGTGTGTTGGATCTTCTTCAAGCCATTCCAGTCTAGAAGGGATTTTCGTTAGGAAATTCCTTTCGAAGCAAAGAATGCGAAGGTGATAATCACAGTCACTGGGTATATCCGTTTAGGAGTCTAAGATGGTTGAATGTCCATGTGTGACAATACTCCATTGTGAGATCGCTTTGAGCCTTAAAGCGGAGCAGGCCGCTGAGTATTTGCAGAAGAGACAGAGAGAGAAATTTACATTAGTCCTATGTATAAAATTTCAGTCAAAAAAAGTGGTGTCCATATTTCTTTCAAAGAGTATTTCCAAGTGTAATTATTGACAAAAATGGTGAATAAGTAGTAATTCCTTGCTTGTTTTTTTAACATTTAAAAAAAAATTAATTTGCGTGCAAGTCATTTTTTTCAACAATCAAAGCAAATTCAATTATTTGTAATTTCTTATTTATGTAGTTTTTGCTACCAAACTTATGTGTAAACAAAGAACTAAATTAGTAAATAATAATTAATAAATAAATACATAAACAAAATTTTTTCTCCACCCAATTTGGTATGTGAATTGGATAGTAATAATATTTACAAATAATCTTTATTACAAACTGTGCTTATTTTTCCCCTTCTACCTCAATTCAGCAGAGAAACGTGTATACCCGCGCGCACCTGTGCAAGTTAGTGGATTGGATAAACGTGTGCGATTTCCCAACTTTTTTCAAGGGATCATTGAATCTACCCCTGTGTCTTTTCTTCATTATCATCTTCCAATTTTTGAGTACGCGCTCTCAGAAAAGGTTAATGTATGTACATATAACTAATTAATGTGTATCATTAACATTCTCTGCGCTCAGAGTGATAAAGCTGTAGTAAGAGAAATAGCAATTTTTGTAAATGGCACTACAACAACAATGAATGAATGAAGCGCAAATGACTTAATAGCGCTAATGACCTTCGTTGGGAAGTTATAATAATGGCAAGCGTTTTGCACATGGCTCACTAAGTAACAGCAATCTTTAGTTTAGCGGTAACTAAAATCCTAGAAAGTATAATCTCTTTACTTTACGAAGGCTTGGTAGGCTAGCCTAAAATTAAGAAGTTGAAAGAAGGGAGACAAAATGTGGTTGCTGAAGCAAACAGAAGCCTAATCCTTTAATTAGCTCAAGATTTTTATATTTGTTTTCATAACGGTTTCATAACTTATATGTAACAGCATAAAGAAATTGAGAAGGACACAAACACATGCACATATGCAACACAGCTTAGAATAAAGTGGGGAGTCGATTTAGTCATGTCTGTCTGTCCTAGCAATTATTAATATATTTCAATGAAAATTCCTACTCCTTGTCCAAGGTAGGTTGATATTGGAATTTGGCGAAATTAGAAAATAAGCACGCCCACCTCCCATATAATAGTAATTTTCGCAAAAGAAAAAAATCAAACTCTGTTATAAATAAAGCCAAATTAATTATATTTAGTACAAATGAAGAATGGCAAAAAAAAATAAAGTATTTAAATGAAATCACTCTAATCACACTTCATCACACACTTCTTTGCGTTTAATCTTTTTTCTTTAATATATCCATAAATTATATTTAATTTAAGAGAAATAGTTTTCTTGCAGAGCAAGACGTAAATAAGATGAATAATTCGCATAATGCGTGCGTGCTTTTTTTCTCAACCTGCTCTATAAAAAAATGTATAAATACATTTATAAAATAACGCAGATCTTATATCAGGTTGGTGAATAAGTTCGTAGCGTTTTTATCGAAGGCTTTTATTTAAACAAAAAACAATAATTATATCATTAAGTTAATCAGTTATATATTTGCCGTTGTTGTTTACAACCTCTTCCTACCTCTCGACCAATTTGTTGAAGCCGTTCCGCCAAAAATCGCCTAGTCTGGTGTCTAAGAAGTTGTTGTTCCAGTTTTAGGGACCCCTTTGTTATCGATGATAACGGCCTTCATATGATTTATCAGGGAGCAGAAAAGATGGTAATCGGTCGGTGCAAAGTCCAGAGAACACGGCGTATGCTGAAGGACCTCCCATTCGAGCTCTTGTAGTGTGACTTTGACGACTTGTGCAGCATGGGGCCTGGCGTTGTCGTGAAGGAGTATGGTTTGACCATGTCGATAAGGTCGAATAGCCTGATTCATGCGGTGTAACAAAGCAATGTAGAGCTCCTTGTTGACCGTGGCATTCTTTTCGGGCATTTTCCAGTGCCACATGCTCTCCCAGCCCAACCAAACACATACCATGATCTCCTTTGGATGAAGATCCGGCTTGACTCTCGACTTTGGCATATCTCCTGGAGCCAGCCACTCCTTTCTTTGCTTCATATTGATGTATGGGCACCATACCAAAAAGCGCTGTTTATGACCGCGTGGTGCTCGATGCTGGCGAAATGCTGAGAACCAATTTGAAGACGACTTTCTTTTTTTTCGTTGAGCTCGTGAAGCTTCCAACCTAACAATGTTTCAAAAGTAGTTTGAGACGTTCTTCATCGAATTCAGAAGGCCTGAGTAATCAACACCTGCTTTAAAGCATATGTGGATCCACCATTTGCACACATCTTCAACAAATGCTCAAAATTTTGCTCAATATGGAATATTTTATGTGACTCTGCCATCCCCACGAATTTGCCAACAACGGAAAACAACGAAATTTACTAAGTCCTATTTACTTAAAGCTAAACTTTATGTATTATTATAAAAAAGAATATGCATATGAACATAAACATTAATAGAATTAAGCTCTCACTATACAAGGTGACGCAAAATTAATCACCCTATTGGAAGATCTATAATTTGTTTTAATATTGTCGTACGGCAATCTTATTTCACACCTGTAACTAGACAGCCGCATACAAACAGACAAGCAATGGAGCACGTAAAGGTCAAAATAAATACTTCCATCACTCAAACTATTTTTTTTTATTTAGTAAAAAAGTTATTCAAAAACAAAATTGGGTGATTAATTTTGCACCATCGCATAAGATTACAGTTGTGAAAGGAATATTTTCCCTGTTTCGTTTTTTTTTTTTCTCGCATTTTCCCACAACTCTTGGCTTGGTCATTTCAATAGATGATTTTTCATCCAACTCAGAGGCGTCTTCAAATAAATTATTCAGAACTATAACGGTGATCAATCCACACATTTTTAACAGTCCCAATATTTTGTTTTATATATTTGGCGCATTTAATAATATCATTCATCTGCATTATAGTGGCTACAACAACATTATTCGATATTAACGACAAGACTTTAACTCCCATTCCAGCATCTTTGATATTTTGGTAAGAAAACGGTACTGTCCTCATTTAACTTTTTTTCAGCTGATAAATTATTCCTTTAGTTGAAAAGTTTTAGATCTCCACGCCTAATCAACTCTTCACTTGCCCGTCCCAACGCCAAAACCAAACCTGATTACGCCTCTAGAGTATTTTTAAATATTAAAAAAAACACCTCAAGAAATGGGTTTGTTAGTGGACTGCCTAAATCATGTGATTTTATTTGTTGGTACTGACTTTTATCCGGGTACGTCTAACGCATTAACTACTTAGAATCCAAAAATTGAGCCTCTATTAGGGAAGCTCGAGCGGTTATAATAAATCGACTGGATGGTATTCGAGAGACTCTTCCTAAGTGGCCATATACTCGGCATTATTTATGATCAATAAATGCCATGAATGATGTAGTTAATGCTAAAATATTA
>JAYXIM010014567.1:0-220950 GCA_037575425.1 Anastrepha fraterculus
CAGAATTTTTGATGAATGGGCTCTTGGAAAATTGTGTTCAGCGACGAAGCTCATTTTTGGATCAATGGGTACGTAAATAAGCAGAATTGCCGATGTTAGAGTGAAGATCAGCCAGAAGAATTGCAAGAGCTACCAATGTATCCAGAAAAGGTCACAGTTTGGTGCGGTTTATTGGCTGGAGGTATCATTGGACCGTACTTCTTCAAAGATGCTGCGAATCGTAACGTAACTGTGAATGGCGAGCGCTACCGTGAAATGATATCCAACTTTTTTTTGCCCAAAATGCAAGAGCTTGACTTACATGATATGTGGTTTCAGCAAGACGATGCCACATGCCACACAGCGCGCGTAACAATGGACTTGTTGAGAGGCGAGTTCGGTGAACATTTTATTTCACGTTCGGGACCTGTCAATAGGCCATCCAGATCGTGCGATATAACGCCTTTAGATTATTTTTTGTGGGGCCATGTTAAAGCTCATGTCTATTCAGACAAGCCTGCTTCAATTAATGCATTGGAAGACAACATTAAAGCATTTATATGTGAGATACCGGCCGAAACATTGGAAAGAATATGCCAAAATTGGACTAAGTGGATGGACCATTTGAAGCGCAGTCGCGGTCAACATTTTCATGAAATAATCTTCAAACATTAAATTATATGGACTGTACTATCGATTTAAATAAAAATTTCATGCATTTTTCTGAATTTTACGTGTGTTTCTTTGAAAAACTTTCCTATAGCTCTTATAAAATCACCCTTTATTAATGTTATGTTTTTATTTTTGTAAAATAAAGCAATTGACTAGCAAAAAAAAAATATTGAAAATCATCATTTTTTCTGACTACCTCAAACCCCTTGAATACATGAAGACCAGGTCATAATAACATATTGAGATTATAGCATTCGCCTAACAAAGAAAAATTTTAAATCTTAAATCAAAGACATTTTAATTATGGAGCGCATTTATAAGTTGCAGCTGCTGAAACGTTGATAGCTGCTAGATTATCAATCTACGCCTCAATTTCACACTGGGCTTACAAACATTCTTACTTATTCATCTACTTCGCGCGTTGAGTTTGTTGTATTAAAATAAATACAAACCACAATTAACCCAAGCCGAATAGTAAGATTTAGAATGCTCCCATTTTTCGGTCAACAATGTCTCAATGAGTTGACCCCAAAATTTCATTTAAGAAAATGTTGTACGAAAAACCCATGGGAAAAAAGTCAAGAGGAATGAAGAAGATTTGCATTTCAATCGTTAAAAATGCAAACATACAGTAACCGTTCAAATAATTGAGGACGGTAAGAGCTACTCATAAAATTCGCCATTGAAAGGCGAGCGAAATAACGAGCAAATAGAGCAACAAACTGTTGAGAATTGCATACTACCAGGCGAGTGGAACAAGGAATTTACTACAAAATTTAAATAAAATTCCAACAAAAATTCTTTTTAAATATTAACTGTACCGCAGCTTGGTTTCATTTTTGATTCATTACGCATGGATGAATGTATTGATATTAGTGTGAATGAAAATTACAAATATTACATGGGCAAAATTGTTCGAATTCCATTTTTTATTTATTTTCTCGCATGTGTCCCTTTGTATACAAATATGTAAGTACGTATGTCTCTATGTGTGTTACATCACTTATGTGTGTTAACATCATTTTTTTTAATTTTTTTTACACTATTATTTGTAAAACCTGTTTCAATAAAAAAACGATTAATTACACGTAAAAACTAGAGTACGTATTTGCACTGGGGCATAATTCGCATAACAGCACAAGCATACACAAATACATATGTACGTGGAAACTTCTATATATATTTGTGATCATACTATAATTAAGTCACTTCATCTTTCTAAAATATTCGCTATATTTTTCGTGCAACATTTTTTTCATTGATTTTTCATAAAAATATACTACAGTTTATAAAAAAAAACCTTATAAATCAAAGATGAAGACTTTGTACAAAAAATTAAAAAATTTCAAATAATTGTCATCAAAATTTTACATTTTTTAATTAAAATTTTTAGAAAACTTCTGGATATGGCATTTTATAACCCATTCTATTTTAGTATAATAGAGTGGAAGTGTGAAATAACGTTGAATTTTGACAATTTTTTGTTATTATTATTATTTTTTTTTTGCATACGATTTTGGCCATTTTCTTCCATATAAGAAACTTATGTAATTGTGGAAAAAAGCAGAAAGAATTTTAAAAATTAAAAAAAAAATGGAAAGAGTTATTCCAGTTTAAAACTAAACTTGTAAATTGTGGTTTCGACGTTTCCAAAGTGGCGTGAGTGATAAATATCACAAAGGGGCACCGAACAAATTCGAAGATACTCAACTACATCATTTATTGGATGAAGACGCATGTCGAACCCTTGATGATATGTCTAAAGAGTTGGATATTGACAGATCAACAGTCGCCAAACGTTTGCACGCGATGGTAATGGTCCAGAAAGTAGTTAACTGGGTGCCACATCAATTGAAGGAGAGGGATCGAGAGACATGAGGTGACGTGTCAGATCCTTCTTGATTATGTTGTACTTCAAAGGTTATGTTGTGCATCTAGTGGGATCAGAAGGGTGTCATCTATTATGAACTCCTGAAATGATCACTGGCGATCGTTACCGACTGCAGCTAATGCGTTTGAATCGAGCTCTCAAAGAAATGCAGACGGAATGGATATTCTCGAATATTTGAAAAGTACACACAGATTTAAGGAGAGATAAGGACAAGTTCTCCCCGCGCCAATACAATGGGCTATAAGCCTAAGTGTGTCCCACAGTAGACAACCGCTACTAACGCGAACCATTTGCGTTGAGCTATCGCATGCAAACTCTCAACTTCATGGCATACGGATTAATTATAGCAGATATATTTTTTAAGTGATCATTTTATCCAAGGAGAATCCAAGGAGAAGCTGATATCAGTAGACCAGCTTATTTGTTTTTTTTTTCGCCCTGTATGCTTCGTCGATTGCTTCTAGCTCCAACTGCATGTCGGCTATTCGACGCAGTTCGTCCTTTTCTTTTATTTTTTTCTATTTTCTTTTGTCGTATTATTGGTTTAATGCCGCCATTGTTAATGAATGCGCTTTAATTTTGTCACTTAACTTTCGTTAAAAAAATTCGAACAAAACACTTTTTGCATTTTCGAGCCAAAGAAAAAAGTTTATTAAAAGATAAATAATAAAACAAAAAAAATCGCTAAAAATGTGCTAAATAGTCTTCTCTTTTAAGTTTCACTTTTGGTTTTATACAGTTGCCGCTACAAAAATTTAATATATGTATAATAAATGAAAATGTAACTATCAAAACACCAAAGTGACAATTTATTGCAAGCGATACCCTCGTGCCGGCCGTAAGCTCTATTCATGCCGTATTGCATGAGGTCTGCGGTGAGCGGCCTCCATTTGCATTATATTGAGATGGCTTGCATGCGATCAGCGTCCGCATGCCGAGACAAGGAATCACTGGAGTAAACTCGTTTATATTGGTTACCACGGAGATTAGTTTGAAAAAAATAAAATACGTATAACATGAAGAATTTAACCGTTTTATTTTACGAACCGTTGACAAGTTACGGATACACCTCACCTAACCTACGTATTCTTTTTCAGCAGAAACGTGTCTTAAAAATATGTAATTCGCTTAAAAGCACAAAACATAAAATTTAATTGGTTGCGCTAGAACGAAATCATAAAAGACTAATCTCCATTTCTAACATATATTATACGCATATTTTAGTTTCTTAAAGATGTCGCAAATAAATTATGTTAACCATGCGAACATATGTACATACGTAAATTTTTACATACATATACTCGTACACAGACCAGTTCGAAGATCCATTTCGACATAACCCACAAATTTATGTATGTATGTGTATCGAAAATAAAATCACAATAAATATAGCATATTTCGACGCCGGATTACCATATAATATATGCTACATACATACCTATATGCATACATTAGGTCGGTTCTGTTTTTTCACTGCACAGCAGGATAATAATAGGCCTCTTCGATTCGCCAAGCGTTATCAAGTAGCGAATAAATGAAGCAGATGCTATAAATAAACATAAATATGCTGGTAGCGCTGGAAAAGAGCTGCCAGAAATTGCATTTGCGCGGAAGTGCTTAATGAGTATTAGTAAGACTACGTTCATACAGGGCAAATTTTGTTACTTCAACTCGTTACTTGTGTTGCCCGCGTTCTGACATTAACTAAAAACTACCAATTGCAAGGTATATGAACACGACGGGCAGCACCAAAAAAGGAATTCGCAATGTTGAAGCTACAAAAGTCTCCTGTATGAACGCGGTCTAATGAAACTCTCTGAAAGGAGTGGATTACACCAGTTTTATGAGGTATAACCATACTCGCTAGCGGTGAATCTTACTCGATCACTGTGCTATTGCTTTCGCATGCAAATTTTTCGCCTAGTTGGGAAAGCCCCGTAAAGTGCGAGCGGAGAAGTGGCGAATCGCAGGCGCCTAATACTGTGCACTCAAGGTATTTGTGAAACTTGCGGATTAAAAACAATAATAATAATAGATATACTAAACAACTAGAGAGCCATGGTTTAACTTATATCTACTTATAAAGAAGACCGCTGAAGGCGATGCATTCAAACATTAAATAGTGAATTAAAGTGTGCTCGAAATTCCTGACAGCTGAAGTGGTGCCCCCTTTGTATGAAAAAAATGGCAAATACCCACAAGTTTCTGTACAAACTGTACCGAAACCTTTAAGGGTTTGTGCACTCAACGCTACTGTTATGAGTTGGCTATCGACTTTCTATTATATTTTTTATTAAAAAATTTTAGTACTAACTTCACAGCCGCGTAAATTTACCAGCAACATGCATTTGGCTTGCCGTGAAATGTTGCTAGCAGCATTGATTGCCACTAGGACACAAATTAATAAGCATCGGACCAGAAGCAATTGGCAAATTTAGATAAGAAAAGTCTCTTTTACCAATTTAAAATTTAGTTACACTCTTTGCGGAGACTTTTCGCTTAAAAATGACATAACTTCGGAGTATTTGAACTCATCAACTTCACTTCGAGCTCAGGCACTTCACCAGTCCGTTTTCGCCCAATTTTAAATGACATATGCATTTTAATTTGGTGTGAAAAAATGTTGCTGGCATGTTGCGCGGTGTTTTTCGGCGTGAACTGAGTGCTACTTTGCGGTGAGATATACATGAAATTTCACGCGTATTTCACCGCAATGTGATTTGTATGGATTTTGGCAGCCATTTTGCGTAAAACGTGAACTTAATACTATTCTTAAGTAGTATTTTGAAAGTACTGCCTTCGGATATGAGATTTGCACTCCTATTTAATTCAAACCGCCCTAATGTAAAAATGTATATACATATATATACATACATATATGCATACATAGATATATATTTATATTCATTCACATATATATTTATAGTTCGAATAAAAAGCATTTTTTATTAAAAGAATTTCTTTAATTCTAACTAAATAAATTATTGCTCTTTTGCGTCATTTTTCTAGAAAAAAAATTGATTGACGAGGTAACTATTACGTTTTGCAAGAAATTCGGCGTTATAGTATGAGGCAAACTTAAATTAAGCGAAAATAAGTCAACTACTAAACCGACCAAGATGGGACTAAGACAGAGGGCCCAACTAGACTTTTTTTCTATTACGTCACAATTTCATTTGAAATCATTAAAACTGTTTTTTTTTCGGCCAAAAATCAAATAATAACTTATAAAACCGCAAGTAATTCTCTGTGGGAAAGTTAATAGAAACTGTAAGCCATACTGAAATACCTCCAAGAAAAAATAATGGCGTTTGGGCTTGAAGTCAGAGAAAAAGTCCAATTGCTTTGCAAAACACCTGTAGCTGGTTATTCAACTCAATAAAGCTTATTAAGGATTTTGCTTTAAACTTTCATAGTATCTTCAATTCGAACCTCTCCATAAGAGAACAAGTACCCTACTATTCTCGCACAAAGATGTTGTTTTAAAATAAAACATGTAAAAATTTAGATTTGTTCAGGTTTTACTATTTTTGTTGAAAATATTTGTTTTAATAATTACTTGTGAAAAATAACATCATTTAAATGTCTACCGCGCACATCTATAGGTAAAATCCCGCAAACAGTCGATTAATGAGCGCCTAATTGTTGAGAACGTCGAGATATCGATGGTAAAGGTTAATCAGCAATACTTTGCGCTACACCAGCAATATTTTCAACAGAACATCCAGTTTTTGCGCTATGTTGTTCTTAAAGTTTGAATATTTCCATAATAAGTTTCAATAACTTTAACGCGTTGTTCTGTCGTATAAGTATCCATAGTTAAGATTGTACTTCCGTTTACTTGACAAATGTCAAAGCTGACATAAAAGAAGGCACCGCCTAAGAATTATTCACTACTGACATGTAGGCGTCAGTTTTGAAAGACCGAGTATGATCGGCATATCTCGAGTAGAACGAAGTGATCGGCTCACATTAGATGAAGAAACGTACACCTGAAGTGAAAATAATAGGAACGGAACGAATTACCAAGTTTAGGGCACAAAATACCATGAGCTCGAAGTGCAAGCCTCCAATAAATCTAACTATTTTTTTCAATCACTTTTTATATTACACCTTCATAATACTATAGTGTATTTTACAAAAACCATATAACACAAAGTTGCAAACTTTGTAAAAAATTTACAAAAATTTTAAAAATTAAAAAAAAAATTCATCAAAATCTTCAACTTTTTATTAAAATTTTTAGAAACTTCAAAGCATGCAATTTTATAGCTCATCCATTGGGCGATTCAGTAAACAAAACCATATTTATCGGTCATTTACTGCAAAAGTGCCATAACCCAAAGAACCAAAATGCTGAGATAGACGGCTTCAAAGTTTTAAATTTGCCAGGATCTCTTAAGTACGCGTAAGAGTAAGGGGATATTTGTTTGGTCTCCTCCTCCTATTTGTGGCGTGCGTTTTGATGTTGTTCCACAAATGGAGGGACCTACAGTTTTAAGCCGACACCGAATGGCAGATATTTTTCTTTTATGACAAGCTTTTTCATAGCAGAAATACATTCGGAGGTTTGCCAGTGCCTGCCGAAGGGCGACGGCTATCACGAACATCTTTTTCTATCATTTTGATGTTTCATGCACAAAGTTCGGAATCTATGCACTGCCAAATGCTAGTCACGCACCAACTCATCGGCTACGGCGGCCGCTGTCATTTCTGCACACTTATCTAAAAAAGCATTTTTAGTTTTTTGATTGTGACACTCTTGAAACAAATGAGCGATATGTGCACTGCCTTTCCACTTCGGCAACTCCTGGTCGCTTTTGACGGTATACAAATTTGTTTACGCATTGCTTCTAATATTTTTTCATAATGAACTAATAAATATTATCTATTTTGCAAATTTTATCCAATTATTCGCAATTCTGTTTTTCGTTTGTATCATTCGTGCGTTTGTATGTGATTTTAGCACTTCTTCTTCACCTCGGCCAATAAAACTTCGAATTATCAAGTGCTTTTATTTGATTGCTAATGTTTTACATATTCGTAATGTGAATTAATTAATCTTTGAAAAGAACTCATTCGATGCACATTGCTGCTTCTCAGACTTTTCAATAATTTGTTTAAGGAGAAAAAGTGGCTGATATGTTGGTTCATCAGTTTCATTTTGTAGACAAAAGCTTTGTAAGTTATCGAATGACAGTCTTGATACCTCAACTCACACCTCTGTCAAAGGTTCTGATGTATCGTCTTCATCTTCATCGTTGCTCTTTTCATTCGTATGTATCTGTCTTGTCCGGTAAGCATTTGAAAAATAGGCCAGTTTCATCAGTATTGAAAATGTCTCGGGCATCATAGTTTTCAATCAGTGTCTTCCATTTACCATGCCAATCTGAGCAAACAGCAACATTAACAGTTCCACTTACTCCACAAACTTTTTTAAACCAGATTCCTCTTTTTGAAATTTGTAAGCCTTTCACTTGCCGCAAAGTTTTGTATGTTTAGAGAAGATGCGATCTAGTTTGCTTTTTCCTTTAACAAAGTTCCGCTGATAGATACTTTTTGTCCTCTAGACTGTCTAAGCCAAATGACCAGGCTTTCTTCCAGTCGAGGAAATTCGCCTTTAGTTATTGTTTTCCGTGCTTCAGCAGTTTGAGCAGCAGTAACTTTCTCCTTGTTCGTTATTATGGTTGAGAGAGTACTGAGAGGAATCTTAAATTCTTTTGCAACATCGCTTTTCTTCTCACCTCCTTCTATTTGACCATACCTATGAGTTCAAATTACCGCGCCGTAGCAATGATTTTTTCGTTCGAATTACCGAGTGCATAAAAATGTATGGGCATAATTCGAAATACATATAAAGAGATTTTGTAGGGGACTCGTGATAACTTTGAGTTAATGAGAGGTTCGAAATATCGCAGGAGTCGAGTGTATTTCGATTCTGGCATGAGAGCTCAAGTCCCAGAGTGCAATCCTCTACTCGTATTCTAACATTCTTGGTTGCGTGTTGTAAATGTACGTTGATCTGTATGTTAATCGATTGCACGTTATCAGCATTCAATCAAGCAATTTTATATAAACATAAAACGAAAAGTTGAAAAACGCGATGATGTAATGTATATTGATAAAATGAATTCAAATATATAATATGGAATGCATCATTGCAGATATAGCTTTCATCTAACGGTATATAAAATTAATAAGAAAAAATAGCCAATAAACTATCGTCGATTTGGCAACAAAAGTAATAAAGTTAAATTTAGTCTTTTCATTTTTAAGTTTTTATTACAGAAAAAGTTAGTTATTATACATTTTTATCACAGCTTTTCCTTAAAAATTAATGTTAGAAGTTCGGTTATAAAATAATTTTCGTAATTAATTTATAGCAGCTTACTATTAGCGGCATTATTCTTTCGGATGATTCAGCAATATTATAAATAATGTCTTCTTCATCAGCTGTATGCGAGGACTCGTCATTTCGATTTGTTGACAAGTTCTTTAATAATCGTGTTTAACAGAGGAATGCATTTTAGCAGGTCCATCATGTCTCTCCATTTGTCCATTGTCACAGTTCTACCTTTAGGATATAATAAAGGCTGATCTATATTTTTCAAACTTTGCGGTCTAATGGCTCGAAATTCTGTATCTTCATTATATTCACATTTGACTGCTAGCCCGTTCAGCCTCTTCTAAGTGATTTTCCTTTTAAATTTTTACCATCTTAATTCCCTCATCGTCTGAAGATTGAATTTTTATTTGAAAAGCATCACAAGTTTGACACGTATCCTTTGATGGTTGTTTAAAAATTAAATTAAATTTGGTAGAGAACACATTCTGTGACGTATAGTTCATATATCTTCTTAATATTTAAGTCAGGATTTAAATATTGTCGTCTTGGATTATGAGCTCTGGTGTAGCCTACAGTAGGCCTGGAAATGACTTATACTCGTAACATTTGTATCATCTATTTTATTGCTAGCAACGCGAACTTTGCGCTTATCAACCAAAGATGTAACATGTTCTTTAGAACAACAATCGTATATCCTCCCGTCACTTACTTGATAAGTGTCTCTAAAATATTTCTTACAAACGGTAATATCAAGTCCCTCTTTTGAAAGTAATATGTAAACGAATATGATCTTTGTTCTTTAGTTTCATTCGTAGGACACCTTCTTTTTATTTCGTTAACTTTCATACAACTTTTAAGAAAATATTTTGGTCAAGTTGACTATGTAAACTATAATTCATGGCAGCCTCTCTCTTATCCGAAATAATTTTTTGATTGCAATTTTGACGGCATCTGCATTGCATACCGACAAATGTTTTTGCAGGCATTAATTTTCCTCCCCTATTCCTGTATGCCAAACCTTTTACCCTGTTATGCTTTTGTAAATTTCGTATCCTTTTTCTCCCAAACAATGTGTTTGTTGGGTTTGTACTATTGCGATCCGATGAATCCGAGGAAAACGATAAACGTCTTCTTAACCCAGAATTGCTGTTGATAAATCGTATTAAAGAATCATCACTGCTTTCCTCACTCACATTATTAGTCTCACTCATCTTGATTAAAACGGTATAATATTTATTTCTTCAAAAAAATCTGGGAGTAATGTTGAAAAGACTAAGAGTACACAGTAACATTCAGCGTGCGAAATCACTGCTATACTAATCACCGCTTGCATTGTGCTTCTTTTTATCTGTTTACCGATGCGATTTTCATCTTCGGCTGTTTAAAAACATATAAGCGTCGATGCACGGCCAGAACAGATACGGCGTTACTGAAACGATTTATATTAGAGTATGGAGTTAATCGAAATGGCTTCTGAAATAAATTACTTATTAATCAGTTGCCAAAAAAATTGCCATTTAACGGTGCTAATATTTATTATTCAGGAAAGTTATTATAAATATAAAAAGTTATGACTATACCAAGGGCTTTGACACTTAAATTTAAGATTATTCAAAAGTGGAGTTAATCGATGTGTACAATGAGCGGCTCATATCTCCATAAAACGTTAAGTATCATCAAAGAACAATGAAAGTAGCATTAATTTGAACTATTTTAAAAATCATCAAAAATGTCCAAATTTGTAAAAAAATATTATATTTTTCAATTTTCTGCTCACATTTTTAGTCGCGAAATCGGAAAACACAGTTCTACCGAAGAAATATTTATTTTTTTCTCTACTCTAAGACCGACATGTATTTATCTTCCAATTCAAAAAAGAAAAAACTTGCACAAATAATCAAAATTTATGAGCCCTTAACTTGAGAAGTTGACTCAATATGTCCTCTCCCCTTTTACCCAGTTTAAGCTACTGTATAATCGCAGCGCTGAAGTTTTTAGGCGGGTAAATTGCCGTGTTTTGCGCCTTTTGCATGTAACGCTGAAATCTTCCTCGCATGTAAATGCATATTCGAGTGCACATTCACTTCCGTGTGTATGGGAGCATGTGCGCATGTACATGCATGTAATGACTATTTACAAAGCATTGCTAGAGTGAAAATTATTGAATAAGTTAATATTTGTCTCACATTACGTTATTATTGATATTTGTTAACACAATTTTCCATTTCAAATAATATTTGAAATTTATTGAGACATACATGTGTCGGCCATAATGCGATATACTGCGCATACGCTTTTACAAATTATTATATTATAGTTTTCTCTAACGTGCTACTTCATGGGTAATAAAAAAGCAAATAAATACAAATACAATTTTCCTATAGGTAGAAGTCACAGGGAGCCATATCAGGCGAATACGGTGTGTGATTGATGGTTAAAATGCGATTTCTAGTCAAAAATCACTTCGCGGTATTCAGAGCAAATTCGACGAATGCGATACAATAAACGCTTCGAAACGCTAAGCTAGAAAATTACATTGACGGTTTGGCCCATTGTTACGAACTCCATGTGGACAATTCCCTTGGAATCATAAAAACAAATAAGCATCGTTTCATCACCAGTTACGCAAAAGCTCTCAGTGATGGTCGATGTACCTTGATGCACTCAGCCCATTGATTTTTAAAATTGCATTGACGGTTTGGCCCATTGGCACGAATTCCTTGTGGACAATTCCCTTGGAATCGTAAAAACAAATGAGCATCGTTTCATCACCAGTTCCTCAAAAGTTCCCCGTGATGGTCGGTGTGCACGAAGGTTCAGCACTCAGCCCTTTGATTTTTAAAATTGTCATCTGACAACTAAAGCTCAAGGCAAACCGCCATGGAATATCCTTTACGCGGGCGATTAATATGGGGAATCGCCTGTATAGAGAGAAAACTGAGCACTTGGAATGAAATATTGGCAAACAACGGAATGTTCCACTTAACAAAAAATCATGTATGTTTAATTTTTTCGGACAATCGGTACTCAGGCTTTGGCAAACTTAGTCACGGATCGATACACATTTGAACAGCGCTTAAAGGTGAACCAAACACATTTTCCACCATACGACGAATACTCGAAATAGTGCTTGAAATTTTTTTATATAAAAGGAAATGTGCAACACATTAGAGCCACTTTAAACTTACGCAATATGACGCCAAACTTGAACGGGCAAAAAACTGCTTACTGCATTCCTAAAAGTTCCAACTAAAAATTTTGAAATGTTGATGAAAATTGTTCAAGTTGGATGCGTTATAAATGATATAGAGTACTGAATTATGCCAAAAAGTCATGGACAATTTTGATATCCGCAGCCTGTGTCGCGAGGTGGGACTTGGCGGGCATTTAACGATTATTGTGTTTCTTACATAAATGTCATAAACTAAAAAACATGATGAAATAAATCATGGAAAGAAGACTGAATTCGGCCCGCACTCAACTTTGTGAACCCACGCACATTTTAGTAAAAATTTTATTTTGGGATGGCTGTTTTTGGAATCAAACAAACTCATAGACAATGAGTGTTACAGCTTGCGTTATCAGAGAAACGAACGAAAATTTAATTGTATCATATAAAAAGTGGGCGTAGTTTTCGTCTGATCTCAATAATATTTATGTCGGATCTAAATAAGGTGGGCGACAATACATGTGCTAAGTTTGGGCGAATTCTATTAGGTTGCGTCTATTTATTTATTTTTGTTTTGGGGTTATCATTCGCCCAAAATTTGCGTAATTTTTTTATATAACAGATATCACGTGTTTTTTACTGCTTGGAAAAATATAGTTATTTGGAAGGTGGGCGAGCCAATTTCCCTGCCTGATATCTCTGTCGTTTTTTATGATGAACTTTTTGACGGCTAAAGTACACACAGAGGTTTGCCTTTGCCTGGCGAAGAGCGGCCGCTATTAGAAAAAAACATTTTTTATAATTTGGTGATTCGTGACAAGGTTTCGAACCTAAACACTTCCGAATGGTAGTCACGCGGCAAACCATTCAGCTACGCTTCCGCTTCACTTCATGTAGCTTTTATTAAAGGTTTTAGGTAGAAAACCTATTTCAATTTTTTTATCCTTTACGCTTTACTTCACATTATAAAAATAGTTTAGAAATGTATAAAATTTATTCTTTGAAACCGAAAAGTCAAGCGGAATAGAACTCGAGATCTCATTAAATTCTCTTAGAGTGCTGGCAAAGGGGCATTACGCGCATAATTCGTGTTAAGAAATTTAAGATGAAATGGGTGAGTATTGCGTAGAGATCTAGTAGAAATATGAAAGTGAATGCCACCTAATAGGAATGAACAATCAATTTCTCCTTTATTTACACTAGCAAGAAAAGACAGTGAGAGCATATACCTTCTACTCTCTAGAGGCTCTAAGTTAATAAAAATCAAACGGGAATTATAGGAAGGGATAAGATTTGAGAATTTGAACGACCTGAGAGCATACTCAATTCTCTCAATTGAAAACTGGTGATAAGACCTTCAGATAAATTTTACATAGATATTCTAATCTAGAGCGAACCTAGGGAAGGAAAATGTAATTTGTGAGTGTAGGGTTCACATCGAGCTATTGCGCCGAACCAAGCGCCGCACGCCGAACATCGAGTTAATACGCCGTATAAAACCTAAGATTGAGTAGGAAGTGGATACAATGAAGTTAATGTGACTGTTGAATGAAAAATGGAAGTCCAAGATCACACCTAGATCTTTGAATTCATGAACAGATTGAAGTAACGTATTATCAATGCTAGAGGATGACTGGAAAACATTTTGAGTTTTGGCGAAAGTGACATGAAAACTTAATATTTCGAAATATGCCAGAGTTACTGCACTAGCGAACGAGCGCATTCATTTCCGTTTGCACCATAGGATCATCCTCTTTTTTTCTAATTGCAGAAAATATTTTCAAATCATCAGCTTACAGAAGAAAGTTGGCAAATGAAAGGCAGGTACTAATATCATTAATAAATAGAACGAAAAGAAGAGGCCCTAATATACTACCTTGTGGCTCCCCTGAAGATGCAGGGAAAGGTTACGAACATTCACCCTCAATCGGTGGCACACATCGTCTATCGGATAAATAAGTTTTTAGCCATTGAAAGAAAACAGAATGAAAACCAAGCGAGGCTAATTTACGAAATAGAATTGTATGAGAAACTCTATCAAATGCTTTAGAAAAGTCCATATAAACACAATCGACTTGAAAACCTTAAGCAAAAGTTGAAAAGCAATATTCACCAAAAGCAGGCAGGTTTCAGTTACAATCAAAGAAATTTTAAGGTGATACGAAGTTCACCGGGTACTGCTAGTGAATAAGTCGCCGTTAGTATTTGTGACCGAATCCATGAATTTTACGCATAAGCAATTTTTTTCGTAACCTTAAATAAAAGTAAAGATATTGACGAAACGCACTTATGCGTAGTTTTATCAAATTTTATTCAGCACATCCGGTTTTTCATTTGTTGTATATTTTGTGAAGTCATTTACGCTTGAGAAACGATTGTTTGTGACACCATAAATATGTATGTATATATTGGGGATGTCTATCCCGAGATCCAGATCTTTTTAAGATCCGAAACTCCCGGGATTGTTGGATAATTTGTAATTTCTTACTGAGCATACGAAATCGCCTTTTATTGTCCAAAAAAAATGGCTTCAAGTTTTTAGCAAGTATGCTTAATGCTTTTTTTTGTTTGTTGTATGTGTATTATATATATGTACCTATATATATATATAATTGGCGCGTACACCCTTTTTTGGGTATTTGGCCGAGCTCCTCCTCCTATTTGTGGTGTGCGTCTTGATGTTGTTCCACAATGGAGGGACCCGCTTTTAGAAAAATGTTTTTCTTAATTTTGGTGTTTCACCGAGATTCGAACCTACGTTCTCTCGTTCTCTCTGTGAATTCCAAATGGTAGTCACGTACCAACCCATTCGGCTACGGCGGCTGCTTGCGCACTGTTTGCCATTCTCACTTGTCAAACCATAATTATCGATATCCATTTCGAACAATTTAGAAAATATAATAATAGCAGTAAATTTAACTGTATATGTATGAATGTATAATTGAAATTAAAATACATTTAGAGATAAATATAGAAATAGACACTTCAATAGGAATATAAAAGATTAGACTAGGTGTGAGAATTAAAGTAATCGTGCATTCTTACCCATCGCAGCCTTGTCAAAAAATTGATTTTTTTTTTTTCACTTGTACAGTATCTTAAAAATATACTGTGACATTTTCATGCCAAAATTCCCAATATTATAGCTTCTACAGCCCATTAACTAGGTAGAGAGCGGTCCACGTGCTCCTGTACCGCACACTTTAAACTCATTTATCTCGAAATGGCTTTTTTCGGCCTAGTGTTGTAAAAAAAAATACTATTAATTTGTTGTTCACAACATCGCCCGTACTAGAATCATATTATTAATTCAATTATTTCGAATATTTTGGTTAAAAAACTGAAAAAGCCGATTTTTAGAGTGTCAAATTCAAAATCGCGCTGTTGCGGCGCTTTCCTTGCAAAATATCCAAATGATAAAAATAGGAGCTTTAGGAATTTCGTTCTTAATTATGTAATTCAATTTATTGCGTTCTTTAAATGACTTCTTCGTATATACTCGTACGTAAAAATATACAATAGTTTTGCAAAAATCTAATTATTTGGCAGCGGTAATGTTAGCGAGTTGTAAGCACACGATGAATTGGCCAAAGTCATTTTTTTACTAAAGAGTGATTTTTTAGCTATTATCTTTTTAAACAGTTGGTTTAAACATCTGACGCACGTTTCGTGCTAGGTTTCACTGTCAAACATCTTCAGTTTGGTCTATAATTTAACCATGAATCGTCTTACAAACGAACAACGCTTGTAAATCATTGAATTTTAATATTATATAAAAATGCGTGTTCTGTTAAGAAAGGTTATCGCGCGCTTCTTCCATTTTATGGCCAGTTTTATAGACCCACTGAGCTATTGTGACTAAATTTAGAACCAAATTTACATTATTGGACATCGAACCACCAACAGGCTTACGTAGAGTGCGAACTGAAGAAAATATCGCAGCTGTATCGGCCTGTGTTAATGATGACCATCAATTATCGATTCGCCGCCGTTCGCAACAATTGGACCTCTGTTACTCAACAACGTGGAAAACTTTGTGAAAGGATTTAGGTGTGAAGCCTTTCAAAATACAGCTGGTGCAAGAATTGAAACCGAACGACTTACCGCAACGCAGAATTTTTGATGAATGGGCTCTTTGAAAGTTGGCCGAAGATCCACTTTTTTATCGAAAAATTGTGTTCAGCGACGAAGCTCATTTTTGGATCAATGGCTACGTAAATAAGCAGAATTGTCGATTTTGGAGTGAAGATCAGCCAGAAGAATTGCAAGAGCTACCAATGTATCCAGAAAAGGTCAAAGTTTGGTGCGGTTTATGGGCTGGAGGTATCATTGAACCGTACTTCTTCAAAGATGCTGCGAATCGTAACGTAACTGTGAATGGTGAGCGCTACCGTGAAATAATATCCAACTTTTTTTTGCCCAAATTGCAAGAGGATGACTTGCATGACATGTGGTTTCAGCAAGACGGTGCCACATGCCACACAGCACGCGTAACAAGGGACTTGTTGAGAGGCGAGTTCGGTGAACATTTTATTTCACGTTCGGGACCTGTCAATAGGCCATCCAGATCGTGCGATATAACGCCTTTAGATTATTTTTTGTGGGGCTATGTTAAAGCTCATGTCTATTCAGACAAGCCTGCTTCAATTAACGC
This sequence comes from Anastrepha fraterculus, assembly GCA_037575425.1. Classification (NCBI taxonomy): domain Eukaryota; kingdom Metazoa; phylum Arthropoda; class Insecta; order Diptera; family Tephritidae; genus Anastrepha; species Anastrepha fraterculus. Next base: position 16,712 of record JAYXIM010014567.1, read on the forward strand.
ATTGGAAGACAACATTAAAGCATTTATATGTGAGATACCGGCCGAAACATTGATAAGAGTATGTCAAAATTGGACTAAGTGGATGGACCATTTGAAGCGCAGTCGCGGTCAACATTTGCATGATATAATCTTCAAACATTAAGTTATATGGACTGTACTATCGATTTAAATAAAAATTGCATGCATTTTTCTGAATTTTACGTGTGTTTTTTTGAAAAACTTTCCTATAGCTCTTAAAAAATCACCCTTTAGTTCTTATTAACTAGTTGTTGGGAGTTACGAGCAAAAGAATAAAAGATAATGCAGCTGTGTAGACTTGCATGTTAACCCTTATGTTATCATATTTGCATAAACTCAACATGTTTAAATGAACTCAACATGCGCCGTTTTGTCAATTTTTTTTTTTTTTTTTTTTTTTTATTCTAGTACGGTACATAGCTACAGTCATACTAATTAATAATTTGTTGGGTTTTTGAGTTTCAGATAAATAGAAGAGCCAAAATGGACAACACCGTCCAGGTCCAATTTTTTTGATTAAAATTAAAAAAAAAAAAATTTTTAAGAATTTAAAAAAAATTTAAATATCGTTTTTCATTTTTTATTGTTAAAAAACCTGAAAATACCCTAAATTTTCATGCTCTGGACCACCAGAACCCCTTAACAGATTCAGAGATTGAATTTCAGAGCCTCACAACATGAAGAACAACCGTGATGGAGACAAGTAGGAATATTTGCGGACAAATTTTTTTATTTATGTAAGGAAGTTTTGAATTCTATGAGCTATACACATTATACATATATACAATTTCTAGCCGCCGAACAAACAAAAATGAATCACACTAGAATTTCGTTTTTCTACAAAGAAATGTTTTCATGTAATGGGTTGAATAGTTGGCTTTCTTCTAGTCACTAATAACGTAAACCCGAAAGTGCTTGATTTTTTATTTTAATGTAAATGAACTTGCTTAAATAAAATATGGCCTTCTTTAAACCAGAAAATGCATTTGTTTACTTCTTAAATTTTTTGCATCGACTTTTTTCGACATACCTTAAGTTACTTTATGAGAAATGTTCTCGTACATACTAAAGGTTTATAAAATGCATATAAATTTAACTAATGTCTTTTCCTTTGTTCGTATTAAAATATTTGTCACTTTAAATAAAAAAGTATATTTAAAATCGGTTAATTTGCGATGGTTGCCTTTTATATTTTGCATCTTTGCATTACTACTCGGGATTGTAATTTTAATAAGCTGTAATTCGAAATTTGTATCAACAAGTTTGGTATTTTTAGCATAAACTTAAATGCATATAAAATTAACACTTCGTAAAATCGTAACTTTTTTCAGTGAGTTGAAAAATGTTTCTCGCCCAAAAGATGGAACTAACTCGCGAAAACTGTCGTGCGATGATTTATTAAAATTTTCGACGTGGATTACCAGAAAGGAGTGCATTGATCAACTTACTTCGACTTTTAACGTTGAAGTACCACACTTAGCCACTATGAAATGCTGGCACAACCAATCTACAGTATAGGTATTCCAAGACGAACTTAATCCAACGAAAATTTTTCGCGGCAGAAGCAACTCAAAGCCCATAATCGCCTATTTTTTCCGGAAAATCTTGTCAAGTCGAAATTGTGCCACTAGAGATACGTAAAGCAGTTAATTCTGAGTGGTACACAACCATTTCTTTGCCACCTTCACCTTCACCACCGTCATCAAGCCAATGCGAGCTCTTACGTATCGGCATACAAGAATGCTTTTGAGCACTCAAATTTTCGAATTAATAAATAATAATTTCTTTTTGTTCCCGAACAGCAAATATAAAATGCAAGGCCTTTGGTATACCACATTTAATCGATTAACCATAACCGTAGAGACCAAATGAATTTAGGTATTTCGCCGTAACCATAACCAGCTGATTGTTGATTTGCTGCATTGTGGTATAAATGCCGTTATATTAAGGAATATATTACTAATATATGTACATATGTAAATGTTGTCCCCTGTCGCCCCTTCTCTTCGCCATCGTCCTTGATGACGTCATGAGCCAACTGAACCTGCACAAAACAGGCATCGTATGGAGTTTCACCAGACATCTTGAGGACCTGGACTCCGCCGTGACATCTGTCTCCTCTCTCACAAACTCTCTGACATGCAATCGAAGGTGCAATAGTTGCGCTGCCACGCACTGTCGAACTCGAGGTCAACATCGCCAAGGCCAAAGCTATGAGTGTTAACCACAATAACGCAAGGCAGATATTGGTTGACGAATACCTTGTGGAATTCGTCGAAAGCTTCTAATACCTCGGCTGTATCATCACCGATGAAGATGTCAACTGCAGACTAAACAAAGCAGGGGCGGCATTTGGGCGCATGCATACAGTATGAGAGAGTTCGCAAATCTCCAGGCACCACTACGAATATTCGGCTCATGCCTGAAGTCCGTATTGTTGGCCGGAAGCGAAACATGGCTGGTCTCTAACACAATCACACAGAGGCTACAATCCTTCATCAATAAATGCCTCCGCATCATCTGCAGAATATTCTGGCCAAACACCATCAGTAACGACGCATTGTGGAGATTAATGATCGAGGAACCCATCCCTAGGCAAATCAAACACAGAAAGTGGCGATGGATAGGTCACACATTGAGAAAACCACCAGATAGCACCGCGAGAATGGCACTGGACTGGAACCCGCAAGGGAACAGAGATCGCGGTCGATGCTGCGCGAACTAGCAAATGCCGGCTTCTCATAGGACGGTGCAAAAACAACAGCACACGACCGTGTACGATGGACAGTCTTGTCGAGGCCTTATGCTCCCGAAAGGAGTGAACAAGGAAACAAAAAAATGTATGTAAATATCAGCTGCTATGACTATGGCAGCAATAAATGATGCCAATCAATATCGTTATGGGTAATACTACGATTAAGGTTATGGCGCAATATTATGGCACCTCTACTTTGAGCTTAAGCGTGAGAATGAACTCCAGCGACCATTTTGACAAAAGGAAATTCTAGAAGTTACTACTGAACCGAGCGGTTGTATCTTTCACTGAGTTTTTCTTTGTAAATTATTTGAATGAATAAAAATGATGTAAATAAAAATGTACAATTTCTACCTCAATACGCAAGACAATTCTTTTCGACTAAATCATTTGACGAGAACTTAGTTAATGAGTCTGCAGAATGTAATAAAATGAGCGCATGCATACCATTGCGTATAGTATACAAATAATTGCATATGTATGTGTATTATGGTAAGGCATAAGTGAGCATATTAAAGGAGACATAAGTGGGCATAGAAAAAGACACACACACATATAAATGTAAGTATAATTAGCAAATAGAAATATTTTATTAAGTGTTTGGGCGAGCTTCCCATTCAATTAGTGGTGTGTTTTATGCCGCCAACGAACGGCCAACGGTTTTTATGTAAAGTTTTTCCGCAGCAGACATTTACACAGAGATTTTCGAATGCCTGCCAAGCAATGCTATGAACAGCAATTTTTCCATCATTTCGATGTTTTATGTCCGCAGCAAGTTTCGAACTAAGCATCTGATATGTTGCACACATGAATCACAATATCCCCGAGTATACTGGTCAATAATTTAATGTGATTTTTATGATTATTTTTATGGCACCACTACAACATTTGTCAACTGGCTTTACTACCGTGGCCATTATTAAACGCGCATTTTTCTGAAAATCATATTATATATAAGTATATTTTATACCTATTTATAATCCATACATAAGTACAGTGGATTACAAATGTTTTCATTCACTTATAATTTTTTTTCCATTTCGTCATTTTCTATACAAGTAGCGGATTATTATTATAAGCTGATAACGGTTTAATTATATTTGTACAACTTTTAATGATATATGGTAGCTCATATTTTTGCTTAACACTTTCGTAGCAGCTGTGGAATTAAACGACATCGTTTCATTGGAAGTTTGTGAATGAAATTTCGTGGCAATTAAAACTATTTATTTAAGAAATCTATTCATATATAATAAATAAAATTAATGCGTGTGTAATTTTGCAATAAAAACTTTATAAAGCTTACATTAAATAGACAAAACTCAAACAAACGTTTTTAATTTTTTATCATCTGTCTGTTTGGCTAGGCTAATTTTCAAAATGGCTGGACCAATTTTAATGGGTCTGATTGAAGATTTTCAGAGTATATTGATTTCTAGATGTTATTAGATTAGATTAGATTACTTGGAAGTTTGAACTTTGACCTCATGGTCTTTTGTGCCCTCTACTCATCACAGTACCTCATCCAGACCCAGTTCCTTTATTAAACTCAACATTATTGAAAACAAAAATCTGATGAACTTCATCAGCAACATAAAGAGGTTAACACAACCGCAGACTAGTCACCGTTCGTAGTCCACAATTACTCAACCTTCCCCATCCCTTTCCCTTTCGTACTCTTTTTCCCTTCACCTCTTTTCCCCTCTTGCAATGGTATTACAAAGGGTGAACCAAACTTCTTCATCCAATTGGGCCTACTCTCTGGGCAACCGTCACTACCTAACCTAACCTATTCCTCACAACTTACTAACTTACCATATTTTTAAAAAATGGTAAAATAAATTTTGAATTTTATTTTGAAAATTTTCTCCGGCAACCAAAATCCCGTCGCAACAAATTCTTCGAAAAATCTACGAAATGACACTCCGAATGAACTCAGTCACTCTACGAATTTTCGACGCAGAGTGTTGCGACTCCATATAAACTGTTGACAAAAATAGTAATCGTGTTCCGATTTCGCTAAAACTTCATTATTTTTCTAATTTCTGTAGGAAAAGAAGAAACAGGAAACGTGGTTTCGGTAGGTTCATTGACACGTGGGAAGAAAAAATAAATGTTATCCGATTTTGCTTTATCTACATAAAAACATAAACTTAAAAAATAGGAAAGATTGACTCACAACAACGCTTACTGCACACATAAAAATTCAGCGCAACCATTGTTGATCGCACTTCACTGAAATACATAAATAACTTGTATTTGCGCAAATATGCGCAGCTATTAAAATTTACACACTTATTTAATTTTTTAATTATTGCCTAGTAATTATAATATTACCATTAAAAGGCCTTAGCGACGAGGTCCATCGACCTACGCTTTAAAATATCGCTCACCCTCACAATGTGACCCAACTCAAGAGTTTAACTTTCCAGAAAAACCCGTTTTTGGCCTTATAAAGTATTATATTTTAGGAAAATGAAACGTTGTTTATTTGGAAGAAGAGATTTTTTAGAAATCATATGAGAAATTATTATCAATATTACTTTTTTGTAATTATGACAATCAAGATTATAAATTAAATGAAGGCAATTTTAGAATAGATAGAGTCACAATTCAAAAAAGTCTCTTTTCAATAACGCACTTCGAGTATCACAACACAACTAAACATATTAAATATTTGCCAATTGCGGTGCAGTGTCATTCACAACAACGAAAGAGACCTAACTGTTTTTTCGACGATGTATAGTGCAATTATAAAGAGTTTTCCAATAAGAGGTGTTATTCCCGTAAAATATCAATGGTTTCGTTGCTTGTGTGGCACGTAGCGCCGTCTTGTTGAAAATAAATGTTGTCCAGATCAATACCAACCAATTCCGGCCATAAAAAATCGTTAATCATCTCTCAAACAGCGCAATCCATTCACCGTAACTGTTGCTCCAGCTTCATTTTCGGAAATGTAAGGACCAATGACTCCGCTGGACCATAAACCGCACCAAACAGTCAAACGTTGAGAATAGAGAGGCTTTGCAACAATAACTCTTGGATTTTCTGAGCCCCAGATCCGACCATTTTGCTTGTTGACGAAGCCACCGAGGTGGAAATGGGCCTCATCACTCAAAATGATTTTTCGATGGAGTTCCGCATCGTTTTCAATCATTTCAACGACCCAATCAGCAAAGACACGACGTTGTTGATGATCGGTCGGTTTGAGTTCCTGTGTTAACTGAACTTTATAAGCCTTAAGACCCAAATCTTTATGCAAAATACGGTGTAATGACGTTTGTCATTAAAAAAAACTACGAGGAGTGGACGAACCTGGGTTTTCTTCAACACTTTCGGTTACAACAGCAAGATTTTCGGCTGTTCTTGAGCGACGTGCACGGGTTTTATTCTTCACATCACTAACTTGTCACAAAAGCTCGAATTTTTTCACCGATTTCTGTGTTGCGGTCCGACCAAGTGCTTCACGATGGCCCAAAAATGTTCGAGTTTTACGAATCGTCTCTGCCAAGTTTTCACCATTTTTATAGTAAATTTTTTTAATTTCAATTCGTTGTTTAAGCGTGTAGCGTATCGGCGTAGTTTCTACTTGTCAAATATCAAAAAATGGCAGCTTCAAAGTGACATCTACGGAAATAGCGGGCTATTCAAAATAACACCTCTTATTGCAAAACCCTTTATTAAAAACATTTGTAAGATGTACGCAGACTTTATCGGCTATGTGTATATGTATGCAACTCAATATCCCATAAATAGCAATTTCGAGACACCAGTTCTTTTGGCATTTTATTGCGGACGCTCGACGGTGCCATTGAAAAATGTTCGATGACCTTTGGGCATAGTGCCGGGTCAATTTCATTAACAGCTCTTCGAATAAAGCTTTGCTTGCGCAAAAAAAAGAGGAAATAGATTATTTTTTATTCGCGAATAGTAAGAACTAACAACATCAAGACGCCACAACAGCTAATACATGTTATAGCGCTCGCTACCTTTCCTTTGATTAACATGACACTAGTAGCTAATTCTCAACCCCTTAGCGTGAGATAACGACAATTTTGACCCGCCTCCACAAAACTCCTACCATTTCGATAGTGGATTTTCGTAAATTCTAGGCCCTCTAAATTCATGAAATTCTTTATATTTGAATATGACAACTATCTAATAATAAAGCTATGCGACTGACACCAATAAATTGTGCTACATACGAAATGGGCAGCCTTAAGGGGTTATATATGTACAGTTAGAATTTTCGAAAAAATCGATTTTTTTTTTTTTTTTTTTTCTTAATGTACATATATTTAAGAATACACACAGAAAATTTAATATCGTTCCGGTGAATATTTTCGAAGTTACACGTAAATTTGAAAAGGCGTTTCAGAGAATTTTTATCCTATGTAAAGTGCTTTTCAAACTTTAAACTCGTTTTTCTCAAAAAGGTGTATTCAAAGTCGGTGACTAACATTACTCGAAAACGGCTAAACCGATTAGTCTCAAATTTTAACACGTTCTTCTTAAATATATCTTTTAGTAATTAATCGAAGATTTTTTCTCACCGATAAATACTTCTTTTTATAAATAATTTGAAGCCGAAAATTTTAGACAAAAATCGATTTTTTTTTTTTTTTTTTTGAGAAACCGCCACTTCGTTAAAAGTACTAAGTCTTGAAACCGCCGTAGCCCTATGGGTTGGTGCGTGACTACCATTCGGAATTCACAGAAAGAACGTAGGTTCTAATCTCGGTGAAAACACCAAAATTAAAGAAAAACATTTTTCTAATAGCGGTCGCCTCTCGGCAGGCAATGGCAGACCTCCGAGTGTAGGTCCCTCCATTTGTGGAACAACATCAAGGCGCACACCACAAATAGGAGGGGGAGCTCGGTCAAACACCCAAAAAAGGTGTACGCGGCAATTATATGTATATGTAAATCTTGAAACACAGTTAAAATATAACATAATATGTGTACAAATTTTTAGATTAATAAATTTAAAAGTTTTCTCTGAAAAAATTGTGGAAAATTCGTTTTTTCGGCCTTTTAACTGTATATAACCCCTCAATAGAAAACTGGTAAATCATTTATTTTAAATACTGCTAATGATGCTATGCATAAGTATCATATATAACGTACGTACATTATTTTGATCAAAGGAGCCCGTTACTAATTAATTCCATACTGTTATGTTTTCGATGTTTTATAAACTTTTTGGCTTTATGAAGGTAATTATTATTTATTTTTATGTGTAGCTGAAGCACATTAACTGTCATATGAGCAAACGCATAGTTTTTCTACACATCACTCATTCGGTGCGCAATTTTTCACAGTTATACTAATGCATAGTCGTCTTAACTTTCCATTTTGCTGCGCAGTTAGATTTTTTCACTAAATAAATGCAAATTATTTGGCTTATTTATATTTATATCTTGCTTTACTGCTTTATTGTTATGGCGCTTCAGACAATTAGCAAAGTTATTTTATTTTGAACAATATCAAATGTTTAGAAGTTGCATGTATGTATGCACACGTGTGTTTACCTTTGAATTCTGTCGACTTCTTTACTTATTGTCAGAGCACAATGTACTGCACATTTTTTAATGTGTAGTTGTTTTTTTCTCAGCACTCTTCTACGATTCAACCAACAACAAATCAATTGCTGATAGACGATGATGACAACAAATAGACGTCTGCACATTCGTGAAGCTTCAGCACTCATTCACGCTTCATTTTCTATTTTATTTTTGGTTTTGGCTTTTGTTTTCATTTGTTTTTCTTTTCTGTTTGCTAAATCATAAAGCACTTGTTGCACTTTGGAGATATGTGCGTATGTGCATTATTTAATTTTTTGTTGCTATAAATTATAAATACTTCAGTCTATTTGCTGCGAAACAGAACACTCTTATCTACATGATAATGAAACTACGCGCCTATTAGGTGTCTAATCAGTTGATATACAAAAAATTCTTCAATGAAACTTTGCTCCTCCCGATTTTCGTAGCTTTCGTTGTAGTTTTCAATTATTACTCATTTGTTGTGATCTGCTGTTTCTATTTATTTGAAAAAAGCTCTTGTTTTCATACACTATTCGCACTGAAATAGACGCTAATCATACCGTATCATATTGGGAGTTTTATGTAAAATGTTAATTAATGAAGTATTACAGGTTGTTTTACATTTTTTCTTTGTTTTTTTTTTCATCACTGCCTTAACGCCTACATTAAGAAGCTTTTGCTCTCATATTGCGTGCTAAGTATTTCTTATGTATTTTTGGCCCTTGCCGCTAAAAGTTGAGCGCATCTTAATTGTTCCATCAATGACGTTTGACACCTGAGTTCGAAGTATTTACATGTTGCGACATTTCAAACCACGTTAACAGTCGAAATTTAATGGCCAACTGTGTCAAATTTGGTTTAATGCGGTATTTTCTAGAAAAAAAATATTTTTGTTACACGCACCAATTTTTCTTTTCATATAATTTTCGTGTTACTACACGCACTATTTATTATATGTTTCGTAATTTTTACATATGTATGTATGTTTTCTCATTTATATACAGACTTTATGATATTTATGATACACATTTGAAATTAAAACATAATAATTTATGTGTACACGCGCGAAAAATTAGCAACAGAACAACAATTTGTAAACAACGACGCGTCGTACACGGCGTATATCAAGCAACTAAAATTTAAATTAAGGCATTTATTTAATCGCGTTCGTTGGACTCTTGCGCACTCCTGCACTCATTCTCGCACTCACTCATAGTAGCCGATATACTCATGAAACAACTTGTGAGCGAATACCGGCAAAAGCTTAAGCTCCACATGCCGGTGTACACTTGCATATACGTATGTTCATACACACATATTTATAAGCATGCTTGCAGCAAGGCAGCAGCAGCAAGTTAGTGTGTTCTTTCCAGCCGCTGTGATTGATAAAGCATAGTTGCTCTTAAAAGAAATTTAAAGTTTACCAAAAAATACACGATATAAAGAATACTAAAGTGTGGCTCTCAGCGAGTTTGCTGCGGATGGTAAAATCTTGTAACCTATCATTCTTTGAAAAAAATCATATGAAAAGTCGAAGAATCTCTTCCAAACAAAAAAAGTAATGTTGTATTGTTGAAGTTAGAGGGAAAGGAAATTAATTGTAAGAAGAAGAACCCGACGCTAAAATGTGGTAGGTATAGAAAGGAATGTCGATTTTCGGGATGTTAGCGACCCCGGGGCTGTCACGAGATTAAAAGGCTTTTCATTTTACTAAAATTAAATCTTGAAAAGTATTACACATACAGCGATGGACACCTTATATTTTCGTTGATTTGAAAGTCCAAAAAGTTGTATGAAAAATGTGTGGGTACAGTTTTATTTGAATTTTTGTTTTTCTAATAATAATAAGCTAAAAAATCATTCTTTAACATAAAATATCAAAATTATGGAGAAAAAAGGCAAAAACAGCCTATATACAGGGTCCGGCACTCGAAGTGTAACCAATTAAAAAGGCTATACATTTAGTTTGCCAAATTACTTTTATTCAATTCAAAGTAAAAAATGTGAGAAAATAATACAAAATTAAGAATCAATTTACTTTTGCTCGATTATGACCACCTTTTGCCTTGGCTATGGCCTTGAGGCGGTCCAGAAACGAATTGCAAGCTGCCCGAAAGAGACTTGCAGGTATTTTGGCCCACTCGAGGACAATGACTTTTTTCAGCGCCTCGAGGCTGACGAATCTTTTAGTTCGGACCATGCTCTCCAAAATGGCTCAAAGAGAATAACCCATCGGATTCGCGTCTGGTGAATTTGGGTGCCATTGAGTGGATGTTATGAAGTTCGGAACGTTGGTTTTTAGCGCCATTCTAGGTTCACGCGCTCTTTGTGAGATGGTGCCGAGTCCTGTTGAAATGTCCATGGTCTGTCACCGAAATGTTTGTCTGCCCACGGTTTCAAAGTAATCTCCAGATTACTTTCCCGATAATATTTCGCATTTACCTTGACATGAAAACCATTGGAGAGCGCCAATCTGCGGTTACAGAAGCCCAAACCATTACCTGTGGCGGGTGCTGCCTCTGGGTGGCCAATCGATGACTCAAATTCTCGTATGAACTCTCGGTCAAAAAACCCCTATCGTTATGGGAGTTTAGGAATTACTCAATTTGAAAAATTGTCTCGTCAGAAAACACAATGTTCGGAAAATGACCGCTTTCGGCCAAGCGAAGCAACTCCTTCGTTCTCTCAAGTCTGACTTGTTGCTGTTTTGGTGTGAGATCATGCGCCTTTTGGATCTTGTAAGGCTTGACTTTGAGATCATTTTTCAATATGCGTCGTATGCTATGGTCATATATTTTCAGTTCTTTCGCCATTTGATTGGCACTTCGTCGGGGATTTCGCTCAAGTCGCTTGTACCATTTTTGATATATGGGGCGACCGCTATTAGAAAAATGTTTTTTTTTCATAATTTTGGTGTTTCACCGAGACTCGAACCGAAGTTCTCTCTGTGAATTGCGAATGGTAGTCACGCACCAACCCATTCGGCTACGGCCTCCGCCATAGAGGGCTGATTTTTTTCTATGCGTTTTGCGCTGCCAATGCGCGCGTACTGCACCTATTATCCTTTTAACAGTCATTTGATGCGCACATGTTATTTATTTAGCTGTCTGCACTCAGCTGTTCTCCCAAGACTAGCTCAAGCGTTCCGCGTTTTTCGTTGAAACGATCACAAAAGAAGAACGCGTGCTTCGCGCTTTCTATTGCATTGTTGCAGCTTGGACAGAACGGAGTGTCCTCCATGTGAAAACGATGGAGGTACTCCAAGAAACATCCGCGACCGCTCAATATTTGAGTTAAATAGTGGTCTCCGTGTCTTCTGGTCACCCATTGGCTAGTTTTGGGGATAAATCTATAGGCCCAACGTCTGTTAACAGACGAGTCCCATCTGCTTTGCCACTTTTCTAACGAATGCAGGCGTTTTGCAGGTATTTGTCTCAACTTGATAGCTCGGATGGGCTATTGCTGCAATGAAGTACTTAAGTTGACCTACTACCTAGCCGGCTTTGATCACTCGGGTGCCGTATGTGTGTAGGTTTAAGGAAGCCTACCATTTAGTGGAACCCAGCCTCGAAATGCACTGTGGAAAAGGTTTTTATTTCAATAGCAGTCGGCCCACGGTAGATAATATCAAACCTCCAAACAAATTTCCTCCATGGAAAATCATCTCATAAAAAATCTCAGAGGCAGCATAAAACTCCAGGGCGCTCCATTTGTAGACGAAGAAGACTGACACCACAGAGCAAAACACTTAACTAATAAAAGATGTTCCATTTGTTCTTCTTACTATACCAGTATGTAGCAACCTATTTTCGATTTGAGGTTTGTCCAAATCAAACTTCGCCCGAAGGCCTTGCTTTTTATAAAAGCTTAGGTAGCCCTTGCCTTAAGCAGTATACTTTAAGTCCATCGAAGCTATATAGATTCCGTTATAAGTCGCTGGAGTACATCTAATAAATTAAATAAATAATTCACTCGTACTGAACCATAGTCTTGCAAATATTCTTATTTGATTATTATTCTCATATAGAGAATATTGGGGCTTATTCAAGCTGATTTTGTTTTTTTCCTTAGCGATTAATGTTTTTTCACACTTTCGTCTCATTTATAAAATACTTCATTAGACAACAGATAACAAGCGGACTCTTGTGTGGGAGTCATATTGAGGCAATGAGTAGTATTTAATCCTCTATACATATGTATGTAACCACAATTATATATATTATATATTAATAATATATTATATAGCAAATACGATTTTATACCCTAGCTTAACAATACTATAAGTATAATTTCGTCTCTACAAACGTTAATTTCCCTTGAAAGAAGTCCAGCATATATTGGCAATTCATTCCCAACAGAATTTTGTTCAGATTAAAATTCTACACTTGTTTTTGCATTTGATATACGCGAAATTGTACTTTTTTCTTCTCTTACTATTCCCAATGATATTCTCATTTATATTTGTGTTCGAACTTACATTACATTTTGATACATTTACATAACATTTTGATTCCTATTTCTATTTGTCTGCAGAACAATAACGCTGTTAAGCCTTAACACTGTTAAATGCGCTACATGTTAAGGGAAAATTTATATAAGGTGTTAATAGCATAACGCGGTTAAGTCCGTTGCAAGTAAAGCTTAACAGCGTTATGTTGTTAATACTTGATTAAAATTTTGCCTCTATCGAAGCCAAAAATATTTCAAATTAAAAATATGTTTTGAGCTTACTATATTTTTCGAGAGGCATTTTCCACATCTTTTTTGATATTTGTTTTCAGATTAATTTGACGAGTAATCTTAGAGCGTTACACCAGTCAAAAATACACAAAAAAAAATATTTACAAATTGTTCAACATTACATATTAATTTAGTATTGTATTAATTTTACTCATCAGTTCGTCGAACTTATACGCCGTCAGATAATTTTCTGTGTGCTTAGTCACCAAGGCATTAGTTTATGTTATTTACAGTCTTGTTTGTAAATTCTTTAACAACAAAAATATTCTCATCAATATTTTAATGGCCAGTATTTATTATTAAAGAAATTACACCATTAATATTGAAAAAAGGTGTCGAGTAGTTCATCACTTGCAGTATTTGAAGTGGATCAGCATAAGTAAGAAGTAATCTATCATTGAGGACATAGACTAAACTTTCAAATATATTTATAGCTCACTGCCGCCTTAACGAGGTACTATATTGCGTCACAACCATTCGGAAGAATGTGGATGTGTAATATTTATTTGTTTCTAATAGCCGCAAATACTGACAAACCTATCTACAATACGGAGGTGGCATAAAAATGTTGGGGCTTCCAAAGCACTTTGACACTTTTAGCTGTAAAATATAATTTTTCAAATATAATTTTTTAGCATAAGTTGTTGTTCAATAAGTTTTGCGGTTCGACAAGAAAAACTCAATTTTATGTTTTGAAATTCGTTTTATTATTCATTATAGTCTACCTGAGAATCAGTGCACTTGTTCAAATGAGATTCCAATTAACTAAAAGTCGCTTTCGAATGCATTTTTGTTTCAGCTTTCTGAAACCCAATACTTCAGTCAATTGCTTACACTGCCCAATGAGATGCCTAGGGCTTCTACTAAATCTCTTTCAGTCACTTGACGATTTTCCACTGCGATATCCTGTATGTTTTCTACGATATCTGGTGTTGTTGCTGTTTTTGAACGTCTTCAAGACGTGGATAATCTTCAAGTCCCTCTTTCAGTCACTCGACGATTTTCAAATTCGTTATCCTGATGGCGAAAAGTCCTTATACACTTTCCACATTCGTTCGTAACTTTCGTTTACTTGTAAACCTTCCAAAGACTTATCAGGCCGGTGTCCTTTCGCCCCTACTTTGGCTAGTTTCTATTGACGAAGTTCTGATAATGCTAAATAAGGGTGGGGTTAAGGTAGTAGCATACGCGGATGACTTGTTCCTGATGGTATCGGGTCCGTTTCCCCCAGTCCTGGCTGAGATTTTGGAAGCTAGTCGCTGGGCTGCCACTTGCGGCCTCCGACTCAACAACAAAACGGAGCTGGTACTCTTCTTCTTCTTAATTGGCGCGATAACCGCTTACGCGATTTTGGCCGAGATTAACAAAGCGCGCCAGTCGTTTCTTTCTCGTGCTAACCGGCGCCAATTGGACACACCAAGTGAAGCCAAGTCCTTCTCCACCTGATCTTTCCAACGCAGAGGAGGCCTTCCTCTTCCTCTGCTACTGGGAGCTGGTACTATTTACCAGAAAAAATAAACCTCCACCCTTTCGACTTCCCAAATTAAACAACTACGTTCTCCCGCTCTCAGCGGAAGTTAGATATCTTGGAGCGATACTTGACTCCAAGCTTCATTGGAACTGCACACTGAAAATCGAGTAAAGAAGGCCAGTATAGCCTTCTACTCCTGCAAATCTATGTTCTGTAAAAAATTGGAACTCAAGCCATAGGTCGTGCTGTAAATGTACAACGCAGTGGTTTTGCCAATTTCAACGTATGGACGCCTAGTTTATTGGGATGCTCTTCGGAAGGGCTATAATAACATTAGCGTCACCGGAGCATGTAAAACTTGCCCCAGTGCTGCCCTGAAGGTCCTTTTGCACTTACTTCCCATCGACTTTTCCGTTATTTTTATCGCAGCTCAAAGTGCAATCAGGTTAAAGGAGATTGGCCTCTGGAGGCCGTATTTCTCCGAACGATATCTCTATCTGCTAACTAGAGTTGGAAGGTCGTGCTAGGGCAATCTTTCCAAATAGGCAGGATTGGATCCAGGAGAAAATCTGCACCGAAACTTGCACCTCCGTCTTCACTAACGGTTCCAAGATGGAATCGGGAGTCGGAGCAGGGGTTTTCTCTAAACCACCCAATTTTTCTATCTGTTTTAAACTGCCGAACACTGCCAGTGTTTTTCAAGCAGAAGTCTTTGCAATCCTGCAGACATGCAAAATGCTTAGGGTGCGAGGAAGATATTAACATTTTCTCCAATAGTCAAGCCGCGATAAAGCCCTGACGCCGCCATGGTGCAGAACGAAATTAGTAAACTCCTGTAAAGAGGAGATCAAATATCTTGGGTGTGCAGGTAACATTTCTCTGAGCTCCGTTCCAGGACATAGGTATGTAGAAACACAGAGGGAAATGAAATTGCTGATGAGCTTGCCCGGAAGGGGACTGAATTGGCCTCATAGACCTCCTACCCGGTCATCGGCATCGCCTTAACAGATGTTAAAGGGGAACTGCACATGTGCTATTTCAAAAATCCTTTGGCCCTAATGCGGTATACGAAGGTCCCAGAACGTCCTTTGGACTCCTCGCCATTCGATTTCCAAACTCGTAGATGTGTTTACCGGTCACTGGACGATCGACACGTACGCGGAAAAGGAGACTGTAGAGCATTTTCTCTGTAAATGTCCGGGCTTGAGCGCTCCTTTCTTCGACAGCCAGGGGCAGTGCACCAACCTAAATCCAATCAATCTCCTCCATTATATCAACAGCTCTGGCTGGCTGTAGATATCTGCCTGTTGGAGGTCTCATTATGGTATCAA
The DNA here is from genome assembly GCA_037575425.1 of Anastrepha fraterculus. Taxonomy (NCBI): domain Eukaryota; kingdom Metazoa; phylum Arthropoda; class Insecta; order Diptera; family Tephritidae; genus Anastrepha; species Anastrepha fraterculus. Next base: position 32,573 of record JAYXIM010014567.1, read on the forward strand.
AACGACGCTTTAGTGCTACTTGAGGAGTGCCAGACCGGCCCTTCAACCATTTCACCTACCTACCTGAACCTTCCAAAAATAAATGTTCAATCACTACGCGATACTTGAATTTTTACTGTGACACGTCGATACTTAAAGGCTTGTAATCAAAAAATGAATTGACAGATTGAAATGAAACTTCGCATGCGTTCATAGGCTAATAGCAGCGTCCTCTCTTATTGAACCGCAAAACTTATTGAACAACCTAGTTTATTATAAAACTTATATATTTTTAAATTTATGTATTTTTTAATTTGATTTATTTTAAGATTTATTCATAGTTAATCGTTTATTGTCAATGCTGTTTTTAAACAGGACATAGACCTAAAGAAAGATGAAGAAAAAGAAGACTCTTGTTGGTAGCTTTTGACCGTAAGTAACGGCGGCATCTCATCCTCCCTACAGCATTTGCCGTATGCGCTGGTATTGTCAGCATCTAGAATCACCTTCAATAAATTAACAAATTTCAACACTTCCCCGCACTTGTCAACGAATGATCAAATTTTTCTATTAAATAGTTGCATGTCATAAAAAACAATTTCTTTGTGGCAACCGTCAACGAAGTGATCGGGGTTTGGTTGAGGATATTAAAGTCAATTTCTTAGCCGCGCTTCAAGCCCATTGTGTTTGTTCGCTTAAATGAGCGAGTGCTGGGAAATCTTGCTTTTATGCGCGTTAAGGCGAGAAACACCTCACTGAAACCGAGTTCGCGCTTCGTTCTAATATTACAAATCCTAAAGTAATATGATATAATAATATATAAATCATTACAATAGATATTTTCAGAGTTTTCACAGTTACGGCAGCTTTTTGTATTAATGTCTTAGTAAAGCTGAACATCGAGTTTTGAGGAAAGAGGAATATCCCATCACCTTATCAACTAATCAAATGCATGTAGTTGCGTAAGCATTCCGATTCTATTTATATCTAATTTGCTATATTTATATTGCATGAACAAAAACATTTTGTGATAATGCTTATCGACGAATCATATATTATTAGCTGCATAATATAAACGATAAGCAAAATATGTAAGTACAAATAAGCAAAATATTTAAGATAACATACAAAAGAATATTATTAATTTTGTTTTCTAGCTCTGTTAAACCTATCGTACCCACTATCTGCAATGAATTATAATTTGTACAAAAGTACATACATACATATATGTACTTTGACAAAGTTCAACGAATTCTGAAAAAAAATAAATAAAAAAATAAATTACTTTTCTTTTTTAGAGTCTTTTACGAGTCTTAATAATCTTTGAATTAAATTATTCCTTTACTTTGATTTTGACAAATTTGACAAATTTGGATTTTCAACATTATATTTGTAACATATAACAAATGGGCTGAAAAGTCCCGGGCCTAACACATTCACCCCTTTCTCAGTTAGTGCTAACCTTAAAAAAACAGCAGTAAAAATTGCATGACATTCTATTCATTAGTTCGTGAGTTATTGTGCTAAGAGTGACGCTACGTTGTTATTTTCAAAACAATGGATCAAACAGAATTTCGTATTTTAATTTTACACTGCTTCTTGATGGGAAAAAATACCATTCACGTGGGAAAAAATACCAAACCACGACCTTCGAGATGTTCTCTCTTGAGAAGTTAAGTAATTCTCCTGATCTTTTGACTAGTATCTCGAGCGCATTATTAGGAGTGGTCCTTAAAGCGCCGGTGATGCATAAAAATGCAGTTCTTTGGTTTCGTATAGCTTGCCTTTTGAGTTGATGCAAGTATTCCATATAGTAAAATAGCCGAACTACCGAAGTGTAAAGCCAGTGGGTGATGCGAGGTGTTAATCCCCATTTGATTCCGACCGCTTTTTTGCATGTGTGCAATACAATGTTGACCTTTTGAACACTGTTCTCAATTATTAGATTTCCACGTAATATTCCTGTCTAATATGAGTCCTAAGTATTTAACAATCTCCTTCAAAGGAGTCTCCACACCCTTGAAAATTAGCGGGGAGACTATGGACAGTCCATGTTTCCTGGTAAAGAGAATTAGTTCCGTTTTTTTTGGGGTTTATACCGAGTCTCCTACTCTCTGTCCAGTTACAAGCTCATGTGCTAGTAGCTATTAAATTATACAAGAAATGAGGATTAGACTATTATATACATATGTTGATGGAGTGAGTCGTCTGCTTTTTTGTCTATTATGAATTAGTTCAATATTTATTTATTTGAAAAATGTCGAATATTAACATTAAAATCCAAAATATTTCTGTACTTATTACACAATCTGGCATAACGCATGACAGGTTCATTTATTGAATAATTGCTTTTGTTAGTTGCATGGACAACCAAGCGATTATTTCTAAAGCTATAGCGCGCGATATGAGCTTGGAAGAGATTGGTAAACTCATTGCAACTAGTTTTGCCATTAACTGATACTAAGCTGATTTCGAGTCTGTCAATTAACATTCCATAAGGCATCGGCATAAAAAATCAGTAGCTGGCATTTAAAGACAGAAGGCGAATTATTTCAGCTGCAAAGCAAACTAGTGGCATAGTAATTCAAACATAGTAAGTTTAAACGCAGGATATGGATTCCTATTGAAAACATATTTTGAAGATGAAAAAGGCAATTATTTTTATATCATTTATCTAATTAGATAAGTATGTATTGCAAAGTCCGTACTGGACTGAAGTAAGACTAGACTCAAGACTAAGCTTCTGGGCCCAAATAAAGTACACAGCATAAGGGCGTCCAACCCAAACGAAACGCGATGTAATGATGGCTACCGCGCTCTCCGTTCTCTTATACGGAGCTGAACTGTGGGCAAATGCGCTAAAGGTAGAGTACCGATGCAAGCATCGGTACAACGAACGGCCTAAGAGTTGTGTCCGCCTACCGCACAGTATCAGGGCCAAATGTTCATGTAATAAACGATTCAAGATTAAAGATGGAAGGAATGGAGGAAAGAGTTAGCAAACCTGTAGCGCGCGAAATAAGAGGCGAAAGGCCAAGGCTATGGCAGGACCGCTGGATTAACGAAACACGTGGCAGATGGACGGCTAGGCTTATAAAAAACGTCGCCACATAGAACAGCAAGAGCTTCGGTGAAGTCAATGTTTATACAACCCAAATGCTTGCGGGGCACGGGTATTTCCAGAAATACCTGTTCAAAATAGGGAAATGCGAACATCCCACATGCATATACGGGGATGAAGCCGAAGATGACTCTGAACACACATTCTTCCAATGCATGCGTTGGGAACAAGAACGTCGAACGCCAGAGAAGGCAATCGGTCACAAAGCCACTGAAAATGTAATCGGCAAGATGCTAAGTGGCGAGGAAACGTGGGAGATCATCGGTGGTTTCGCGGGCAGAATTCTTCGGATAAAAAGCGGGACCTGGACGCAGACACCTAGGTGTAGACCTTTGTACTGAGGAAGGTGGAACGCCACTCTGAAGGAATGCGAAAGCGGTTTCAGAATGGGCGACGGTTCCAAACTTGGTGGAGTTTTTAGTCTCCGGACATGATAATGCATTAGGCATTTTCCACTCCCTTACCCGCAAAAAAACAACAAAAGGCCCAACTCAATCTTCGCTGATCCTCGATATTCGTTGTTATAAAATGTATTTAACTACAAAGCAACACGCAGTATAAATATTTTTGTGCATTACAACATACCTCAGCAAAAATTCTATGTAGACACAAAGAGTTCAGCCCCATCAGCAAATGGAATTTAAAAATTTAAATACATACTTTTGTATAGCTGTGTGTGCATAGGAGAACCAGATTCATATTACCTTTTTTTAATAACTATCTGCAAGTTCTAACAAATAGCCTACGTCGTACACGCTAATGCCCACATACTCGTACATATACACCCTCGTACATATACATACTCGTACATATACACCCCTATGCGTGTGTGTTTGTAAGTGCATCCCTGTATACCGATTGTCACCTATAATGTTTGCAATGCCATTTTATTACGAAATTGTGTGTAGACCCGCAAATTTCAAAATTCCAAGTGAGTCCACTAAAACATTATGCATTCACATACAGATGTGCTTTCGCATGTAAAGGGTTTTCCTATAAGAGGTGTTATTTTGATATTCAAAGAAAAAAGCTATGTTTTTAATATAAATGATCGGATGTTTATTTCATTACAAAGAAGAAGGTCTGCCGTTAATAGTGGAAAATAACATCACCACCACGACCACGCTTACAGGACAATATCCTTTTCATGAAATTTTCCATAATCGAATTGCAAAGTGGCGGCCCTATGTCCTCGATAGCCTCACGAGTTCCATCTTTGAGATCTTGAATCGGCCCTGGGTTGTGGTCGTAAACCTTCTCTTTCACGTGGCCCCAAAGAAAAGAGTCACAAAGTGTTAAATCACAAGATCTCGGTGTCCAATTGAGATCACCTCTTCAAAAGATAACACGGTCTGGAAACTTTTCCCGTAAAAGATCAATGGTTTCGTTGCCTGTGTGGCACGTAGCGCCGTTTTGTTGAAAATAAACGTTGTCCAGATGAATACCATCCAATTTCGGCCATAAGAAATCGTTAATCATCTCTCGATAGCGATAGATAACTCCTGTTATTGGAAAACCCTTTATTTAAGTACAGTGCAGCGAACGATTATAAACTCAAAGTATTTTTTTTTTTTTTTTTGCATTTTTATTATAACAACAAATGATGGTAAATTCTTTTATAAGTGTAATTATTTAATAGTATAATATAATTTTAAAGACAAAAACTAAATGTGTTCTTTTATTTTTTAGATTACATAGATAAATAATAAATAGAGAAATAAAGTGATAAACGCCTTATGTTTACAAACTTGATTATATAGTTAGCTTAGCTTTTTATTTAATAGACCTACTCTTCTTTTGAGACACAACCAGTAATTGACGAGGAACATTTCAAGCGAGGTTCTTAAGAGTTTCAGTAGGAATTTCTTTCGACGCGCTGACCCTTTTCTTAGGTTAGGTTAGGTTGACCGGATTGACTTGCAGTCGCGCATAGACCGGTTCGGCCCATAGCGATACCACCTGCAGTTCATTAGTTAGTTAGCGTTTAGAAAAAGTCCACCCGCATGGTGCCTGCTTCTATCGCGAATTTAAGGAGGCATTTTCAACCCACTACTGATATGTCTTCCAATCCGTCAAACTGTGGTGACACCCAAATATTTTAAGCGAGCTTTGAATAAAGCAGGATATCCGCAAAGGAGATGCTCTGCAGTTTCCCTTGAGCTCTGCTTCCTACATCTCCTGCATTCCTCGCTGCCCGAGATTCCTGTCTTATAAGCATACGCTGCTCAATAGTTCGTCTCGTTAGCACATCAATCATACTATGATTCTACAATCTCTTCGTGTTAGTGATAATACAAATCGAGTACGACTGTGATCGAATTGTTTACTCATGATCGTTGTATATCCGAAAGTGGACAAAGTTTCTCATCTTGTCTTGAATTTTCTGATCATGTTTTCATGTTCGAGTTCATTATACAATGAGAGAGGCTGCAGATGGACAAAACTGATGTCACCTGTCATATCCGATCGAATGTCGCAGTTCCTCCTGTCACTAAGTAGAGGGGACTGTAGACGGCTAGTTGGACTGATGACAGGCCACTTTCTATGAGCAAAGCACATGGAAAAGGTGGGCATCTCCGACAGTGCACTCTACCCAGCATGTGGAGAGGTGGATGAGATAGTGGACCGCTTTCTGTGCGTCTGCCCAGCTTTCGCTCAAATCAGGCTTGAGGTTTTTGGCACTGATATGTTAAGAAGCGGCCACCTTGGCTCCTTGGCCCCACAAGATCTACTCAGATTTCATCGGAAGTCAAGTAGATTTAAAGAAAATTAAAAGGAATCCGAGTGCAGTACAATGGACTTAATTACGTCTGAGTGCTTTACTTGCTAGTTTGTCCCAACCTATCAGAGCATCCATTATACCGGAAACAAGAGCAATTTTGGGCTTGCATTTATTTTTTAATGTTGCCCAGACCATCACAGATCCTCTTACTTGTGCTCGCTAATTTATGGCATGTCACTGGAAATGACAAAATATTTCTCCAGGTTTTGTATAAAATACTCTCAATGTTCGCAAGCAAAAAATTTATAAAAAAAAGCAACAAAAGAAGTTTTTAATGAAAACCAATTAAATTCAAATCAAAATGGAGCGAAGAAAGACATTTGGTCGCATGAAAACAAAAAAAGACAACTATAGTTTGATTTCGACTCGTCGCATTTCAGCATATTTTCAGCAATTTTTTGTAAAATTCTTTTCACGGTGGGAACTTGAGTCTCGATAGAAAGATTAAAAGGTTCTTGTGACATCGTTCTTTTTCAATACTTTCTCTCTCATTTGATGAATAACAATTTTTCTCCATTTTTTTGTGTCAAATTTCTTTTCAGGGTCATTAAGAAATTCATTTTTGCCAAGAATTTAATCTTTTCCCCTTGTTCACTCTTTGGAGCATTTGGCAAGACTCTTCCATCGTACACGGTTCTGTTCTGTTGTTTTTGTACCGTCCCATAAGATGTCGGCATCTACTAGATCGCGCAAAATCGACCTTCTCCAATTATTTTTTGGTCCACCGCGACCTCTGCTCTGGTTCCAATCTAGTGCCATTCTCGTGTTACTATCTGGTAATTTTCTCAACGTGTGCCCTATCCATCGCCACTTTCTGCTTTTGATTTGCCTAAGGATGGGCTCCTCATTCGTTAATCTCCACAGTGCGTCGTTACTGATGGTGTTTGGCCAGAATATTCTGCAGATGTCGCGGAGGCATTTGTTGGCGAAAGATTTGTAGCCTATGTAAGAATATGCAAGAGGGCTACATGGAGTTAACACTGTGGGTAAATCCATAACCATCCCATCAAAGGATCATACCAATAATATTTGTACTTTCAAAAGATCGGACGGGAGTTTTACCCAACATCGGCGAGAAACGTGGAAGCCTCTGTCTAAGCCGGGCTGTTCTACTACCCATGTTGGGTTCGCTCATAGGTTGACCCAATACCAATAGAAAACAAAGCCTTGCGACTAAGCTTGCCACGGTAGAGCGAGTGTAATGGTCTACTCCAACGGGGGTGAACCAAATAGAGCATCTGTTCTGCGGGGTTACATATCGAACATGCGGACAGAGGTTAAAATAGTGTTTATATCGAGAGCAGAAAACTCCAAGCAAATGTCTTCATCCTACCAACCAGTTTGCCCCAAGTTCTTATTTCTAAAAGATAGGGAGAAAATGTTTAATCCTTTTATATACATCTCGGGACCTTGCGACAATACATCTACATATATATATATATAATTGTTTGAGCTCCTCCTTTACTCCTTGGTGTGCATCTTGATGTTTTCTCACAAATAGAGAGACCTACAGTTTTATGCCGCCTCCGAACGGCTAATGGTTTTTATCAGGAGCTTTTTCATATCAAACATACACTCGGAGGTTTGCACTGGGTTTCGAACCCGAGCACTACCGAATGGTAATCACAAACCAACCAATTGGGCTACGACGAATTTTCTACTTACGATCAGAAAAAAATATATTTCCAAACAACTTCAAAAATAAAATGCCGTTAAAAAATAAACTCGAACATGAAAGGCCCTGTATTGATGTTATCAATTCTGCTTGTTCACAAAGTTCCATTTCATTCCGTCGCCACTATTTAATCAGCACTAACGCCGTCACAGTTTGTTATTGCGGCTCGAGTTTTCTCAGGCAGTAAACAAAACCAGCTGACTAATCGAATTTTTGTTGTTGAATTAAACGAGTTTTCTGAATTTCTCTAATAAAAGTATTTCTAAGAACAGAGATTTTATTTGCGAAATATTAAAGGAAAATGTCACTCGGCTACACATTTCTAGGTTGTCCATTTTTACTGAATATCGATAACAAGGAAATCCTTTATGAGGTAGCGAAATCCTAAACAAGTAAAGAAGTGTTGCCTATGAACTTACTGCTCCCTTCCAGATTCTGAACTACTCGGTTGATGTGCTTCTTGGTAATAGTGATGAGCATCAAATGGAGAAACATTGCCACAAGTATGGATTTCAGAATGTGCACGATTTCATGTTGATGACTCGTAAAATTGCGCGTGCCTACAGGTCACACTACGAAAATGAAAATTCCACGGAAGCGGAATTGCTCTACGAATTTAGCAATTTAAGTCCTGAATTCCAGCGATTGGTACCAGCAGTATATGAGGCGCGTAAATCGGAAATTGGAAAATATATGTTGCAGCTGCATAATGCCCAAGAACATCCGTTGGTATTGTCATTCGACTATGATGCTCGTGTGGTACTTGGAGATAGTAGTTTCGCTCAAAATTACCGTGAATTAGTACGACTATACTTCAATTGCTGTGATGCAAATGGCAAAATAAGCAAATTACATTTTGAATTGAATCCAAATAAATTAAATGAATTTATTATGGCCTTGGAAGAAGCACTTGCCAAAGATGACAATAAAAGTAGTCTCATGCAGCCCTAAAATTAGGCAGTTTTTTTCTGAATGTTTAAGTTCGTTGAAAAAAATGTGTACTATCATTTTCGGAGAACTCTGGAAAGTTTTGTTATATATGTATGTGTGTATCAAATACTCCCGCCTCCTTCATATTTCCCGTGCTTAGAAAGTAGTAAGTTAATAAAGTAGTAAAACGTTGTACATTAACACTTTTTTATAGTACCCTAAATTATTTACTACCTCAAGAAGAAAAAGCTTACACAAAAAGTGAAGTTAATAGAACAAAAATACAGGCCCTCAACCCCCCGCGAATCCCATGCTTCACCCTTTATAGTCCTCCCAATAAATAAACTGCAACAGCAACAAGTGTTGTCGTTGTAACAGTATAAAAATGTCTAATTTTAAAGAAATTTGCTGAAGTGATAGTCCTTGTGTAGACTCGCGTCATGGGACGAAAGCAACGTCCTTGCATCTTGTGTCACCAACTGGTACTGTCGCTCCAGGACTGCTACCACAACGGTTAGTATGTAGTAAGATGGTAACTCGCGCTCGTGCGATCACTCGAAATCGCGCAAAAACAATTTTATTAAGGGATGTTACTTGAAAAATGTTTCCCACCGAGACTTCATGCTTCATGGCTTACCGTCAGTTCGCATCGAGGACATTGAATGGTACTCAAAGTTTGGTTAGCTATTACAATAAAAATTTCAGAAAAAAAAATTACTATGTACTCGATATTTTTTAAACAATAACCGGGCCTTCATGACATTTTTATTTTATATACGTATGTAGGTCCATACGTAATTGTTATTTTCATCTACAAATAATGAAGTCATGAGTACAGTACAGTAAGAGTAGACTAGAGGAGCGAGCTATACAGAGTTGTAATTACAAAAACATGCCCTAACATTTGACTATTTTTGCCAACTACAGTATCAAAGAGCAGAGAATAAATATTTTAAATATCCCAAATATTTGTGAAATCTAACATTGCCTTTTAATTTATTATATTCACATTAAACTTCGATTAAAATTTACATTGCAACATATGCGTGTTGTATAAATACATTGGACTTATATGAGTATATATGGTAATGAATGTGGATAGATACAGCTAGTGCACCGCTTCATACTAGATGTGATGCTCTTTTAATCACTTAAAGCCATTCGTAAATAACAAATACAATGCATAACAATATTCTTATCAATATACATAAATTAACTACTATGAAACCAAAAAAGTACCCTTAAAATTCCAGCTTAGAAGAGCAATGAAAAACTTATAGTATAATGTAGTGAACGTATTTTTCCAGCCATGGATATGAATGGTTAAAATTTTTTATTACAATATTTTTTTTGCATTTAGTAAAATGAAAAGCCGATCATCCAGTTACAAATGGGGGTTGTCGTATGACGCAGCGCATGGTTTTGGCTTGGCTGCATGTAAATGCTTACTCAACTAACTCCCGCCGACAGATACTGATTTTTGTAGTAGTACGCACAAATGCCAACCAGAATGGAGAACGCTGTCGTTACTATCATTGATTTTGGAGTGAGTACTTGCGGTAACCATCGCGCTAACACATTATTACCGGCACGAGCGTTGCGGGCCAGTTTCTTGCGACGCTCTTGAATACGCTGCTCCTCTAACTGCCGTTGAAGTTTTCTAAATTAGAATAAAAAAAACATTAAGTTGATAGCACCCGCACTCAAACTAGTTAAGAAAACTTACTCTCTCCTTACTAACTCCTCAACATGTTTTTCAATTACTGTCAACGAATATTTATCATACAAAATACTCGATGTTTTTAAAAGCTCTTCAAAAGGCAGGTTATCGGGAAGCTAAAAAATACAAAATGTTAAAACACAAATATTTATGTTGTATGTAGATATAAAATTTCACACTATTAAAGTTTATATTTTCAACTAAGCTTCAGGGGAAAAAATTTTGCCGGTAAAAGGTTTTAAAATTTATAACAAAAAATGCGACCACGGTACCGATGAGCTGAAGGGATTTTCTGGCATAGGTCCTCCATTTTTTAAGGCGAATTTTCGTAAATTATAAATATTTTAAGTATTCGATTTTACCATCCGAATGTTGTTGTGGCATCAAATCTACACTTCACTTTGTTCATTTAGCTTCACAATCATTAAATACATAGACCTATAACTCGCACATTAAGTACATCCACAGCATCAGCAGTTTACGCTAGATTTATAGTTTGTTATCATTTATTTACCTTGGACAGAATGCAGTGCACTGAGGCCATATCACAATCGACCTTCAAAATGTCTTCTGCACGATGCAATATGATGGCAGCAGTCACAAATATTGGCATATAAATGGGTGATGCCAAAAAGTAATCATATAGTCGCACCACATCCTTATACGAATTCAAACTGTGTCCAAACCAAGTAAGATACCAGGGCAATGCAAATAGTGTACCTACTGCAGATTCTTGTAAAAATTGGAACAATTGAGGATTTTCAAAATCGACTAATGGCCATATGAACATAAGACGTTTTTGCGTAGCATCCATTGTTTCCTGCATACATTCTGAAAAATGATTGGTCGATAGCTCTTCCATAACCGCAAATGCAACTTCCTCGCCGACGACCAACAAAAATGTCACAGCTACATCGTGGTAGCCTTGATAGTAACGCAAATTAGGATACTTCTTTATCACACGCAGTATTAAAACAGTCAATTGATCTTGTAATGCTATACGTTGTTCATATGGAATGCCAGGCGGGAAACGCTTAAGCGATCTATTCACATCAAGCACCACTTGTTGGTATTCGGGATGTGTCGTTAAATCACTAAGACTGGGTGCAGGCTCCAAATTTGATGTATCCACACCAGCCAACTGTGGCCACAATAAACGTCGCAGTTCATCTGTAACTAACCCATGGTCTGAACGTGCAACCTCTTGAAGCTTTTGTATGGGTATGCAACCTTTGTATTCCTGCAGTAATCGTTCGATTTCCAAACGTTTTTGTTGCTCCTCACTACTTTCTGGACCTATTATGAAATGTACATTTGATATGGTAAAAAACGCACAAACAAATCAAGTGTACTCAAATATTACATACATTTCTCAAAACATAATTCCTGTGGCTGATCGATTTTTATTTCATTTTGCTGCAAACTACCACCATTGCCGTTGTTCGTCATCCTGTCAATTTGTCTTCAGATGCGTCTATAAGCCTAGATACTTATAACTACTCTTCAGATGTTTATTCACTAGAGGAAAATTATTCCAATGCAAACATGACGAATACAAAATAAATGATTTCTATTAACAAATGTATCGAATATGGGACACCTATGCACTCTAATCAGACACTAGGGTTGCCGTGCCACATATTTTTCATGTCATGTACTTAGTATTTACAAGCAGTCTCCGCTAAACATTTTTCATGATAAAATACTTAACGTTATCTTCGAAGTGATAGAAGATAATATCGACTACGCTAAAGTTTATTTTTGCAAACTACGACGGATTTATTAGTGGAAAATTTAACATATTAAAATATTTCGTGTAGTATACAGCCTGTTGGAAAAGAAGTGTTTTAGTAAGAGGATGAAGCATCGAAAGTCTTGCCCCGTGAGTGTGGGACTTTAACCCGAACTAAACCTCCTACCGTCAAAGTAACGATTCCCCCGGTACTACCGTCAAGTATTTCGTCGGAAGGCGTCAGTTACTGTTCTGATGCAAAACGTCAGAAGTTGCATCTGCCTATTACCACCCACTGTTAAGTCATTTCTGAAGAGAGCCACCCCTGTCGAATTTATACGCCCCCTCCCATCATGTCCCTGTTCGTTACCATAAAAATTTGTTTTCTAATAGTGGTATCGTCAGTTTACCTGCATTTTCATCTCTGGATAGATGTGCTACTTTACGTTCCTATTTGGAGTTTGCTCATCCGTCTTGCCTGCTCGCTATATCGGAGTTGCTGTATTAGTTCGGCAGCCATGTGTTGAACTTTGTTCCATTTGTCCTGCCTCTGAGACATAAGTGTGACGTGGTCTAAATATCAAAGTGCCCTGCTTCTTTGTGGTTGCCTTGTTTGTTCATTATATTCTCATTGAAGTTTTGACATTCAAACCACAAAACTACAAAAACAAAATACTCCGCCGAAGTTAGCTTCTAAGAACTAACCTTGTTTCAAGTATTTCAATTGCAATTGTAATGCTGTGCCCCTTTTTCACCAAACACAAATATTTCAGTGAGGCACACACACGCACTTTCTTGCCACGGCGTCCGCATAAAAACGCAAACAAACTGTATTTGGATGCTTTATGTTAATTTGTGCTTTCAAAATTTTGCACACGGCACTTCGTTTTCATTAGTTTGTTTAGTTTAAATTTCATAAAGCACCATACTACCAAGCCATTTACTGAATTTTCACAAACATATAATTTCTCCTCCTTTTGTTTGTTTTGTTTTGTATTATTAAGGTGTTTGACGTCATACTTGTCAAAATCACCAAATCATCAAATCGAAAACATATACATACATAAATGGCCCGACCGAACAAAATGAGCCGACCATGGTGACTAAAACTTCAAATATTGTCCGTGGAAGTCTACTAAAATTTAGATGAGATTACATCATCTGGATTAATACATAGTAACAGCTTCGCTTCCTTTGTAACTGTTTTTATCGGCGTCACTCGACCAACATTTATCGATCAAAGTCATCTCATAAACCGAATACGTTTAAATTTTTACTTTCACCAAGAATGATAGATTACAAGCTTTGGCCATGCGAAGCAAAATTGTGGGAGTGACTTCAGCTGGCACGTCACCGGGTATTCGGCAGCAGAATACGGCAGCGGGCCTACGAACAAAAACCAACTCTGTCTATTTAGCTGCGGCGGAGCATCGAAGCTTCGCATTGTGCTGGTTGAGAATGGAGTTCGAACTACAGAGAGTTAGTAGTTCGAACTCGAGGCCCAAAACGAAGTGTACCGAAGAGACGGAGCTTTACAGTGTAGATCTACAAGAGGTGGAGAGATTCTGATCGCAGTTTCACTTAAATTCTTCACGTGGATTCTTCCGCCGAGCAAATATATATTAAAAAAGACAATACTCTTTAATACATTTCCAGTAAGCCTCAGATAATACAAAAGATATCCGCAGATTTTATAAGCATTTTTTATATATTAATAACATACGAGAGTAACCTCGAAACTTCAAAGCTCGATAAAAAGATAATTCGAAGTGACCTAAGGAAGGAGGATGGTTGGAGGGGAAAGCATACCAGATAGAGTTTTAGTGAAAACATTTACGTGGTCAGTAATAGTTGACAATTTCTTAAGGTAAGCTAAGTTACGTCTGCACTAACTGAGTTTTACGAAGAGTTGTAAAAAGATTCGGTGCGAGCAAGAAAAAATAAACCGAACAATATTAAAGACATATTTACAGAAAAACATAAAAATGGGCAAAGAACGCTTAAATTTGCTAATTTATTAATTGTTCTACGGAATTGTGCATTTATGCGTGTACTGTTCACAGTAAGCAAAATTTTGGTAATATCTCCATGCATACTTCGAAGCAAATTGCTTACGAGCTAAGCAGCTTTGATAAACTCGCTTAAAGTTGTTTCTGCTCGCTTCATTTTTTGTTGCTTTCCAATGAAAATTTTACTTCAAGCGAGCAAAGTCTTTAGACCTTTAGCGAACAGAGAGAGCAGCTTTAAAGCTTCATTAATGGAATACGGAAATCTCAAAGTCAATAGACGAATTCCATTTTTTTCTGAGCACTTTCAAACCTTTAGTGAACGGTAAGAGGTACTCGTATTTATGTGCGATACATTTTCAAAAATATACTGTATTTTTCGATATGTTTTCTTTTCTTTTTAAAAAATACAATATTTTCTTGAGTTAGTTAATTTAGAACCTTTCAAAAAGAAACAAACTGTATTCAAATTTATAAAAATGAGAGCCAAACAGCACCAAAAATTTATTTTTTCATCTATTTAGCCACACGTCAGTTTTTAAATTCCTTAAACTTTTCTGCATGAAAATTAATGAGGAGTCTACAATCTTGATATACGGACTATTTATTTTTAACTTTCATTTCATAGAGACCATAAAAATAATGAGAATCTTTTCTCTCTCTAATAAAACCAAAATAAAAATAAGCAAAATTAGTTTTTATTCATATTATTGTATTTAAAAAGAATTTTATATTTCAATACCTTTCATTTTCGAAAATGTATGTTCTTAAAAAAGTTTTGACAGCGTTTTATTGAAAATTGTAGAATAAATATAGAGTAAGTTCAAAGTAAAAGATAAAATAACAGATAAATTGCATTCCGGACGAACCTTTTGAAACCCATACGCCAAGTCGGGATGAAAAATTCAATTCAGTAAAAAAATTGTACGTGTTTGGGCATTGAAGTTAAAGCACTTAGGCAGCTACACGTTAAAGCAGGAACAAATTTTAAGATTTGGGATAATTATGTATATATATTTGTATAATTATGTATTATACATAGATGCATTATATAAGAAGTATGGCGCTCATACAGATACATATTACATACATACATACATACATACAATAAATATGGGTCAAAACATGTCGAATGTCCCCACTACAAACTTCACTGCTTCGATTTGAATGAAATTTGATACAATATTGAGTGGTTGCCGAGATATAGAGGTTACAGATTTGGGTTTTTCTTTTGGACAAATCTTTTTTCAGTGAATTTAGATAATGAATATATGTATGATAATAATATGAAATAACAATAATGAAACTTTTAAAGAGAAGAACAAGAAAGCCTGGGTGCAATGCAAGGATGATAGAGTACTCAATGCCCTTGGATGCAATGCTAGTTTGAACTGACACGTTTGAAATTACATTAATTCTTTTGATATTTCGGAGCAGTTTGAGGAATTACAATTTAGGATCTTTTTAATGGGTTAGGGGTAGTCAGAATTTTCAAAAAAATTATTTTTTCTTTTTGCATTTTCTTAAATTATAACTTTTTAAAAATATTGTGTGAAAATTTGAAGTAAATCCGACAAATACTTTTCGAGTTAAACAAGCAAAAACAAAAACTTTAAATGCGTTTTTCTCAAAAGTATGTTTTTTGAACTGGTGATCCCTATAACTTAAAAACCGCTTGATATATTTCAATAAAATTTATACCGCTTTTGAAACATAAAAAACTCGTGCCTGGCTTTTTTAAACAATTAATTGTTAATCGCCAACCTTACAGAAGTGGTACTTTTCGGAAAAGAGTTTATAATAAAAGTTTATATGAAAAGTGTAAAATATCACGCATAGACTTTTTCTTAATGAAATCGTCAGTAAGATTTGTTGATAAACTCACATTCATAGAAAATGAACTGATAAACAAATATCTGTCAAAGGCAAGGGAAATATCATTACCTCTAACATAAAAACATTTATCACCAATATATTTAAAAATACTAAAAAATAATAATATGTTACATAAAAATAGTAAAGCAATATATTATCATAGGCGATACAATACTTACAACTTCAACGATGAAAATTTAGTGTATAACATAAATCAATTTATAGCCAAATAAATTATAGAAGTTTAATATACGTTATCTCCTTTTTAAGCCCTTTTGGTGGGAGAATATAAATAAGTTTTAAAATTATGCCAAAGACATTCCAAATAATAATGATAACCTATTGTATAACCAAAAAAAACATAAGTTTTAAACTCCTAGATAAATACAAATGTATGTTAGGATAATGCTAAATAATCTAATTTTATCATAACTTTGTAAACTCCTATGTTAAAATGATTTTGGGCAATAAATGAAATGAACCATTAATTGTCGGTTTTTTTCTCAAAAATCTAAAAAATATTTCCTGAGCCCGCCATATTGTTAATTTTGAAAAAAAAAAAATTCGATCAGGCACAAGATTACACAGTCCTGCGAGGGTGAGTTTCTAGAATGGCTGTACTTGTTTCTTGTAGTTTTTTATGCGCTGAAAACGAATCTGACCTTAACAGTTTCAGTTACGTATACGTTGGGTATAACGTCTATTGGCGTAACTGAAACTGTTAATTTCAAAATGTCATAACTTTTTTTTTAAAAATCGTACAATAATTTAAAAAAATGGGTTTTAAAGCTAAAGAGTTGTACTTACTATGCGACCTTTTCGTCGAAATTGAAAAAAAAAATTTCTATCCCAAAAAAAATTATCACAAATGGCTAAAATGGCCATTTTTTGACCTTTTAGGCTTCATTTACCAAAAATCCTGACGTGATGGAGCATTTTGAAGGTCAGATTCGTTTTCAGCGCATAAAAAACTACAAGAAACAAGTACAGCCATTCTAGAAACTGAAAATAGTTAAATTTCGCAGGCCTGTGTTATCTATTAACAAAAATTATTTCTCTTGTACCATTGATTTCAGATGAATCTCCAAGGACTTGTGATGATCACCGCAAGTAGAGAAACGGGCTCCACACAAACAGGGATAACTTTTACAATTATTACTTTTTTTTTTGAAATTTTGCTAAAGTCAAATCGAAGCATGATGATTAATGCCATGTTTTTATTTTTGTAAAATAAAGCAATTGACTAGCAAAGAAATTATTGCAAATTATCATATTTTCAGGCCTCTGACTACCCCTAATCCTTTAAATAAAAAATTATTTCTTAGTATCAGGGCAGCTATTACCCGTATTTGTTGCTTGCGGTCCATCTTTTACTGGCAAAACTATTCAATAAACAAATCAGCTGTTCACTACTCCGTGTTACAACTATCTGTCACAGTACAATTTTAATAAGAAGTAACTGCGCTGGTAATGCCGATTAACGCCGCCGTCTGTCTAGGCTATGAGAGAAAAAACAAATAGTTTCTATTTTTCGTATTTTCCGATAACTAAAAAAATAATGAATTTGATCTTAATTTTAGCACAAAAAAATTTTAATTAAAAAAAATTGAATTAACACTTTTAACACTTTTAATCTAGGCTATAAAAGAAAAAACAAATGGTTTCTATTTTTCGTATTTTCCGATAACAAAAATGTAAAAAACAAAAATGGTAATGAATTTGATCTTAATTTTAGCACAAAAAAAATTTAATTAAATAAAAATTGAATTAACACTTTTTTTTAATTAAAAATTAATCTATCCTGTAAGAGAAAAAACAAATGGTTTCTATTTTTCGTATATTCCGATAGCAAAAATGTAAAAAACAAAAAATAAAATTTAAAATTTTTAAATTAATTAATTAAAAATTTTAATTTTTTTTCAAAGTTCTACTATTTTGATTCTTCTAAATTAAGGTACCTGCAAACCTTGGAAATAGGAATTCACTCTCATCCTCACCATCTGGTAAGTAATTTTTTTACAGATGAAAGTAAATTTACAACACTCGATTAGTTTTATTTATTTTTTTTTTTAATTTAGACATCATTTCAAGTAAAACTTCTCAGCTCTGATTAATGAAAAAAAAACGAAAATACTGAAATTAAAAAGCAAAAAATAGTTCACCAAAAAATGTAAGCGATGAAGTTTTTCAGCGGATACACTTGGCATGCTTTCTGTATGTATTCGAATGTAAATTATGCACACAAGCATATGAAGTCCAAATATATGTACATATGTATATGTAAGGTGACGCAAAATTAATCACTCTACCGCAAGATTTATAATTTTTGCAAATGGTGTTGTATCTTAATCATATTTGACACTTGCGTACTGCACAGCCGCAGTACCTAAACAGGCAAGCAATCGAGCGCGTAAAGGTCAAAATAGAGATTTCGAAGAGAAAAAATATATTTTTTTAGTAAAAACGTTGTTCAAAAATAATCAAATGATTAATTTTGCGCCACCTTGTACTTATATACTTATTTTAAATTATACTATAGTGAATAGAATTTGTTTCATATTTATACATTTAGCTTTATTCGAAAAGTCTTTTCACATGATTTTAAATTGTGCAAATATATAGATATATATTTTTTCATTCCTATATTAAATCAAATTTCAAATTTAATAAGATATAATATTTAAATGTTGCAGCAGTTATTTCGAGCTTTCATTGTTAAACATATTTCTGGTTGGCAATTCTTATAATGTTCAATTTTAAAAGTCATTTATTGACATGATGTAAAAGTGCGTTAGTACATAGTTATATTTTTAAATCTTGGACGAGGAATACTATGTATTTAATATACAATACTTATACGATTATAATTCTGCCTTTCAGCTCACGTCGTTTACTACGTTTTTCATTTATTTTTAGGTAATAATATAAATTTACATTTACTCCGTAGGTAAATATACAGAAATGCGAAAATTCGAATATAAATACGTTTATTAAAAAATATGATCACATGAGATTTTTCTTTAACTATTTCATAAAACATTTGAATATTCGCTTATGTTTTAAATACTTAAGATTAAATGAAAAGTTTTTCTTTAATAAAAACTGTTAAATTTTTAATTATTAAAGTGTACATCATAATTTTTTTATAATCGCGTTATATTGATTGTTTAGTTTCATTATAATGATATTCCCAACGCTTTTTTATCATTCTCAATTTCTGAGAGAATTATCCAGAAAGAAAAAAATAAATAAAACCAGGAATACATATACATATAAGAAAAAGTTCCATAAATCGAAAAAAAGGAGATTTCGATGCAGATAGCAAAATACACGTTTTTCCACTTGCACGAAACGCTTTGCAAACTGCTGAGAAGACAACAAGGCAAATCTATTAAAGGCGGTGTTGGTAAATCAGCTGATTTGTTTTTTTCTTTCGCTGTGTCCATGTATGTATCTAACCATCAAACGTACAAAATACTGTTGTTGGTCTAGTGCCACCACCTTCAATAAATGCGCCTTGGAAGGCAAAGAAGATACCAGCCTACTTAATAGGGCTTCCAAGGCGACAAGACAATATACGAAAGACGAAGCCGCTCGAAAATCAATTGCATTTTTCGGATTGCTGTGATTTAGTGCACTCTGAATTGCTGTCAGAGGCCCCAACAGAAATGATAGACTCCATTAAGACATCACCTGTTTGTTTGCGAAGGTAAATTTGCACTTCGTGAAAGGCAATATGAGTTAATTCGCCTTAGAATTTAATAACTGTATCTCAATCAATTAAGATACAAAAATTCCAAAATATGACGTCCACCGAGTGTGGAGTAAAAAACAACATCAGCAACTCATCCAAATGAAAGGTGAAACTTCATTAATTTTTGACGCGTGCTGTAATTCTGGTTTAATAATGGTAACAGAGAATGTTAATGAAATCTCTGATACCATTCACCATCTTAATTTGCGTTATACATATACGATGGTCGTTTGAAAACTCAGAGGCACTACTGGCGCGTATCGAGGCAGATGTGTTTAGTTAGTAGCATCTCTTGGAAGAACACATACCAAGTTTCTGTTTCTGTGCTTGGCATTCGTTTGAATCAAGGAAGTCGAGTGATTCTTCTTTTCTAGTACGCAAAATTAATGGAAGTAGGGCTAATTGTTCCTGAATTTGAAGAAATGACTGGCGGGAAAAAGATTTTATTTAAACGAGGAATTGGTTACATAAACGAATGGCTATTTTTCAGTTTTGGACAAATCCTCTTCTTCGGAAGGGTTCAACAAAGTAGAACAGCGTTGGACGAAGTTTATAAGCCTAAAAGGAGATTATGTTGAAAAATAAAAAAAGTTTCCCTCAAACAATTTTTTTTTTTTTGCACGGACTTTTCAACCCTCGTTCAAATTTGAGCCTGTCAAACGCAATAAATTTGATTACAAGCCAACTCATACACTATCGCGAATGATATATCACTCAGTATACTATACTTTATATAATAATATATGTTGGAGACACAAGTTTTAAAAATCGCAAAATCGACCGTTGAAGTATATGGTGACAAGAAATGAACCAAGAACAACCAGACGTTTTGAAACCTTTCAGCTACAGCTACATAATTCTGGACCCAAAAAAAATGCATATTCTAATTTATTGTCTCTCTCGGACTGTGGCTAATTAGACCACTTAGCTCATGCCAAAAATCTGAAGTGCAATCATTCCTCGCATATTATAATATTTGCACTAAAGTCTAAAATTGAGTGGGGTACAAATTTATTTATTTTTTTATTTGAAGTTTTTGCCTCCTAACATTTTTCTGACAAAAAAATTGTAGTCATCGCAAATTCTTTTATTGATTGCATTTTCTCAGTCCAGCGCTGGCCGGTCGCATTTCAATCCGCGCTATCTGTGACTTCTGTCGACGATTGCTCATACCACATTGAATATGTCAACACCATTTCCCTTGGCTAAAGGTCTATCGCGGCTTTACGAGATAAACATTCGCGTGCTGTGCAATGGATAGTGTTGTTGAAAGTAAAATTATTGAGCTAGTTGCTTTTGATGGTCACATTTTGTTTTTTGCTTCAATGTTTTTATGTTATGATAGTCTTTAGCACTTCTTTCAAACTGATCTAGGACTCAGCAACATGACTATTTCTTCTGACCAGCCAGTTTTACCCACTTTATATTGTTTCTAATACATAGTTGCACATTACTTTTAGAAGGTGAAATTCGCTATACGAAAGAGTGATAGTTTCCTGGAGCGGTAACCCTTGGTCGGGAAAAATCCGAGTCATTCTGGCTCATAGAACCAGCTGCCATCGGAATGGCATCCTCCGATAGAACCATGCGTCACGCTGCTCTCGCCAGCAATGAAGTTCAGGTGGCCATCAGGCAAAAGTCTCCAAAGTCATTGGCACCGACGAACTATGGTAAATATATTGATGTTGAAGAGCATGAGTCCAACGGTAGTAGCATTTTAGCATAATTATAGTTATCGAAAAATTTAAGCCAGCACCTAACAACATTGAGACTTGATCAAATTAGCCATAATGATATCTCTAATTTGTACGCAAAACGAAAGAAGAAATGAAACCAGATGGCAAAATGTTTTCAAGTTAATAGGCGGCAAACTTAATAACCAGATAATACGCAACAGAGTGTACCCTAACTGAGCTTTTGATTATTTCGAGTATTTAAAATTAATGAGGTACTTCAAAAGACATCTATTTTGTATATTATTAAGTTTTTATTTTTATTTATTATAGGGCTCACAACGCATATAGTAAACTTCATATTAAACAGAAAAATATGCCAAAAAAATAAAAATTAAATGTATTCTTTAATACTATTTTTCGCATATCCCCATAATTTTATACATTTAGAAGCCATATTTCTTAAGTTACGCCACTAACTCGATAATCGAAACATTTGATGGGCGCAACTTCGCGATTTTTGCAACACTAACGAAGGTAGTAAACTTCATATTAAACAGAAAAATATGCCAAAAAAATAAAAATTAAATGTATTCTTTAATACTATTTTTCGCATATCCCCATAATTTTATACATTTAGAAGCCATATTTCTTAAGTTACGCCACTAACTCGATAATCGAAACATTTGATGGGCGCAACTTCGCGATTTTTGCAACACTAACGAAGGTAGGAAAAAATTATAATAATAATAACAGAAATGTTAAACAAAGAAAATATACCTTCTGCTCAAATATGAATGAGACGTTATCAATAATACGGTCCGGGGATGACATATGGCAAAAATACATTTTTTGTTTTTTGGTAGGACTGTTATAAGCTTACATGGCAAATTTCAGCGTGATATGTCACGTAGTTTGTTTTCTGTGCTATTGTAAACAAGTCAAGCTCGAGTGTGTTCTTCGAATTTAACGATGGAAATTCAAGTTGAAAAAAGAATTTGTTTGAAATTTTGTTATTCCAACAAAATTTCGGCTTCATACGCCTTAAAAATGTTGCAAACAACCTATGGGGACTCTGCTCTATCGCGTGCACGTGTTTTCCAGTGATACAAATCGTTCAAAGAGGGCCGTACATCGGTTGAAAACTTGCCTCATGAACGTCGTCCAGCAACATCAGTAAACGACGAAAACATCGGAAAAGTAAAGGAAATTGTGCTTCAAAATCGCACAAATCGCAAAATCGGTTAACGCTGAATATTATTTAGACGTTTTAAAGCGTTTGCGCGAGAACATTCGTCTTAAAAGGAAGGAATTGTGGGACAACAAGTCATGGTTCTTGCATCACGATAATGCACCAGCTCATACATCCCGTCTTGTTCGCGATTATTTGAACAAAAATATGCGACTTTTTCCTGTTTCCCAAGCTCAAGTTGCCGCTCCGTGGAAAACATTTTGAGACAATTGAAGTCATAAAAGAGAATTCGAAGAACACACTCGTAGCAGTAGCACAGAAAACAAACTATGTGACATATCACGCTGAAATTTGCCATGTAAGCTTATAACAGTCCTACCAAAAAACAAAAAATTTATTTTTGCCATATGTCATCCGCGGAACGTTTTATTGATAACGTCTCGTTCATATTTGAGCAGAAGGTATATATTTTAAATACCTTTTCAAATTACATGAAAAAGGTTTTTAAACTTATTAATTTTTGTATTGGCTTGTTCTTCCCTCTACATACGCAATTGCTAAATTTCTATTAGTTGAGTTTACTGAGTTTGTTATTGTGTATGTAAAAAGAAATATATCTATAAAATTTTTCCTATAAATTGATAGGTAATCAATGAGAAGATATATGGAAAATATGCGATAGTTAATAATTTTTTATATTTCAATTAAAATTATAAATACATTTTTGTAATACCAAATGTACCAATACTTCTGTCCGCTACTGTATATGCTTTGGAAATCTTAAAATAAATAGTATGTATAGAAAATCGGATACGTATATAAATTTAATTTTACTAAAATATATACAAAAGTCAATTAAATTGAAGAAACGAATTTAGTTCCACTTGAAAACTAGAGAAAAGTTTACCAAAAAGTAGTAAGAAATAATAGTTTTATTATGTAATTACACTGGCTTACGAATAACTAATGACTTTTTCACCGAAGAAACAAATCATTCAATTCTTATGCCAAAGCGGTCGCTGAGCGCGAAAACTTCACATTTATAAGGTGTTGTTTTCGAGATATAACCAAAGAACAGTTTTGGAAAAAAGTTCGATTTAAAAAAATAGAGGAAAAAAATTTTTAATTTCTAGAAATTTCGTTAACTGATGAAAATCAAGTGATATATAAAATTACAGGCTTTATTTTTCATTAGAATTAAACGCTTTCAAGATATTTACAAAGTTATACAAAAAAATTTTTTTTTTTTCAAAGATATGAAAATTTGTGATTTATATTTTAAATAATATATAAAAAACGATTTTCGTTTTTTTTTATTAGTTACTAAAACACGAGATAGGTAGAAAAAAATAAAAATATAAATGAAAAAAATTCTCCAATAGAGTTATAAAAGTTAAAAGTTACTCGCATGAGAATAAAAATATTCATTTATGCATTGGCCATTTTTAAATAAAGCTTAACAAGTGGCCGCCAACACAGAATCGATTTTGTGATATCATAAGTTGGTTTTACTAAATAGTTTACAAATTACTTAGAAAAGAAAATTTTAATTATAAAACTGCAAATTAATTATATCTTTATCAAATTTCCCTAAAAAATTCCAACCGCAAAATAAATTATTTATTATCTGAGTATTTAAGATTTGTTCCTGCATAAAGGAAATAAGAAAAAATCCATAGTAGGTAGGTAGGCGGTGGATGTGGCAGTCGGTCTCTAAACCGTAACCGATCGATTGTGATACAACAGTAGCAGTTTACCTGTCACTCCTCGTTAAGCCATCGTGTTTTAAGTGAAAACCCATTGATCTGGCTGATACTTATATCCTTAAGGTCACTAGTGACATTCAAGAACGATGAGCCGAAGTATCTAAACCTACTAGCATGCCACGCAGGAAGATGCCTGATAGACTCTTCCTCCTCCTCATTCTTACAGCTTCTGTAAAATATTTGAGCATGTCGATCTAGGAAACAGTAATTTGTGATCTAACAAAGATACGTTTTTCCTTAACCGATTGAGTAGCGTTTTTGAGCGCTTGACTTTCCATTTTGGTGTAATTCTTTTTGTAGCGTTACATATCAGACAATCAACCCGTCTCGTGTTGGCTAAAGTGACAGTGTTACTTATACTACGCAATTTGTAGGTTGAGAGGTGTATACTTTTAGCCCTTTATGGTCGTATGTCTACTCTCAGCCACCTCAGCAACGAACCATTCTAATTTTATACTGTACTTATTTATAGAATCAATATATATCTATAAATAATATATATATTTATATATAATATATAATTGGCGCGTATACCATTTCTATGTGTTTGGCCGAGTTCCTCCTTCTATTTGTGGCGTGCGTCTTGATGTTGCTCCACAAATGGAGGAACCTGCAGCCTTGAAACTGTAAGCCAACTCCGAGCGGCAGAAAAGCTTTTTTATGACATAAATACACTCGGAGGTTTGGCATTTGCCTGCCGAGGTGGGACTGTTATTACAAAAAACTTTTTCTACATTTTGGTGTTTTACCGAGATTCGAATCTACGTTCTCTCTGAATACCGAATGGTAGTCCCGCACCAACCCATTCGGCTACGGTGGCCGCCGAATATAAAATTAATAAAGACCAGCACGACAAGGTAAAACTGCGAAAGTGGAGGTGGATTGGGCATACACACGCAAATGAAATCTGCCGTCAAGGAGAAGAGTCCAGAAACGTTGAAACGTCAGGAAAAACTTGGAACGAAATCAAGCTTCTTGCAAAAAACAGAACCAGATGGAGATGTTTTACTGAGGCCCTATGCGCCAATAGCAGAAACAGGAACCGATGATAATACTGCTGATGTCTGATGTATTTCATACGACCGCAGAGGGTTAATATCCATATCAAGAGGAAGGCGAAACCCTCCATTCTCATTCTGTCAACACAAAAGAAGCATAAAAGGGCATGAAAAAGATATTGAAATAGGTAAAATATGACATTATGACTAGATAATCTGGTTCTTGAGTAAAAAAAAATTATTTGTAAACCTGTGTATTAGTTATTAAAAAAAAACGTACATCCCTACATTGGCCATCGAAGCTAAAGCACTGAGGCTACTATTAATAAATACCGCAAGGATTAGAGTATAAAGATTTAGTAGGTATAACTACATACATATGTACATATTTCAAGTTTGCCTAGAGCGTTATAAAATATATATAATATATATGTTTTCAGTATAGTTTAGATTAGACTATGTTAAGTTACATTTCGTATTATACATACATATACATACATGTATAGGGTTTTTTAATAGGTGCGCTTCAACTTTTTTCCGATAGGGAGGGCGAACGACGCAATATTTTTTATTTTTCGCTTGTCATTTGTAAACTTCATTAGTATACATTTCATCATGGAACGCTACACACTTGAGCACCGATTGCAAATTGTGCAAATTTTTTATGAAAATAATCGTTCTGTTGCTGCTACTTTAAGAGCATTACAGCCATTTTACGGTCCATTTAACAAGCCGTCCCGTTTTGGGGTTATGTGAAGTCATTGGTCTACAGTAACAAGCCGGCGACGATTTGTGAGCTCAGAGCCAATATTGAACGCGAAATTGCTGGAATTTCGGCCGATTTATGCAAAAGAGTGGTCGAAAATTGGGTTCAACGATTGGACTTCGTAAAACGTGCACACGGTATTCATGCAAAAGAAATCGAATTTCATACTTAAATGTATATGTTCAAACTCGATAATAAAAAAAAATTAGTTAAAAAAGTCAAACCGTTTGTGTTTTATTCGAAAAAGTTCAAAAGTTGAAGCGTTCTTACTGAAAACCCCTATATATATGCAGCTTTATTTAAAAGTCTTTTCATCGAATTGTGCATATAATTAATATTTTTTACGTTAATTCTTATTTTTACTTTCGTTTCCCTTCTATATTAGATTTAATTTCAAAGATAATGCAATATTGTATTTAAATTTGCGGTATGCAATTATTTTGCATTTTCAAAGTTGGAAATCTTTTCGGCTTTGGTTCGTATAAATACAGTACGAGTATTTTATACATTCACATATACATACATATCTATTTGAGTTTTACTTTGAAGTGCTATTTTAGGAATCGTATTTTAAACTGTGGTTAATGACATATGCGATTCAAGTGCCTTAGTATGATAATTCTTTAAGGTTGTGCGAAAAATTGTATGTACTATTTATTGTTTATATGTATGTATGTATGTATGTATGCACTATAGAATCTGTTTTATTATTTCTCTTTTGGTTTTTCACTTGACGACATTGAATCTTCTATTTTTTGTTTTTGTTTTTCTTTTATAATTCATCATATTTAGGAAATAATGTACGTATATGCACGATTTCTCGATTTACAAATGTTATTAATTAGGTATACATACATGCAAATACGAAAATTCTTATAAAAGACATTTGTTAAAAAATATGGTCACATGGGATTTTTCTTGAACTATCTTATATTAAATTTCAAATTTTACTTATAGTTTAAAGGCTTAAATTTAAATAAAAGTCTTTATAATAAATAGTAAAATATTAATTTGTTAAATATCAAAGTGTACATCATTAAATTTTATATTCGTGTTATATTGATTGTTTCATTTAAAGATTCTCTCCTCAGCAATTGTTTTGTATCATTCTCGATCTCTATGGGCGAAATGCCAGCGCTTCGATCGTTAATATACGTGTTATCCTCCTCTACGATTTTCTCTAGCACTATATCACCGGAATTGGCTAAACCTGTTAGCAGAAAATAGAATACAGAGCAAAAAAAAAAACAAAACAAAATATGTCGTTAGAGTGTTTACTTTTCATTACTAAAAGACTAACAGTTACGCCCTGTCAACGGACCATTTGCTACTTCTTCCGCCGACGTGCTATTGACTAGTGCAACATCAGTGGCAGTTCCGTTGCGCATATTCTTTTGTAAAGCCACTGCTTTGCGTGCATGGCGCGTAGTTAATACGCCTGTTTCAACGTCGCGTTCCAGACGATGACCAGATCTTGATCTAGTTAATTGCCTTTGAACGTAGTCTTCGAGATCTTCTTCCTCTTTGCGGCTGATTACGCAGTTCAGTACAAGCAAAAAAAGTCCCAAGCCCAGCGAAAAAAGTCCTGTGCAAGTAACCTCGTTCCACCATGCCGAACTTGAGCCTAAATGAAAAGAAATCATAACATATAATACAAATGTATGCATACATATATCTATACTATAAAGGTGAATGTCTGTACGTTGTCCGCGCATCAGTACGAAATGACAACACCAAATGACGTAAAAATTTTTATACATTCATATTTTCACCCAATGAAGGTTATAGGCATGTTTTTATGATGGAACTCCCTTCCCATAGCCACCAGGCCGCGCCACCACTCTCATTTGTCACTAATAATCGAATATTTGCTTAAATTTAATCTAAAAAATCTTAGTTTTTCCTATTTCCCACTATTTATAGCACACTCTAGACTTCATAATCCGCATAAGCTGTTCAACTATGACCCAAATGCAAAGTTCAAAAACGGTTTGAGATAGAAAATTAATAAAAATAATTTCCTTGATATTTTTCTGATTGGTTGTTTTGATTTTATTCAACGAGGCATAGCAACGGATGCCGGGTATTGTAATATTATGGTTATTAATAAAAAAATATTTTCTATTAAATTATTGTTTGTAATTCTTCTATATACATATCCTAAATCCCTCAAAACTACTCCTACGCGAGCGGGGCCGCGGGTTAAAGCTAGTAGATACATATAATCGTGCATGTGCATAGATAAAATTTGGTAAACTAGACTATTAACCGAAAATGCCATTGGATTCCTGCTTGCACTTTCCCGTGTATTTCGATACACAAGAAATCGAGCTCCCGAGTTAGGAAAAATTAAGCATATAACAAAAAGTCATTTATATTCCTTATACAATCCGTTTCACCAGGCATCACGGGTGACATCTGCCTCCTCTCTCACAAACTCTCTGATATGCAAGCGAAGGCGGACAAACTAGTCGCCCTAGCACGCACTGTCGGACTCGAGGTCAGCATCGCCAAGACCAAGGCTATAAAAGTTAACGACAATAACGCAAGGCAGATATTGGTTGACGGATGCTCAGTGAAAATCGTTAAAAGCTTCTACTACCTCGGCTGCATCATCACGGCAGATGGTGGCGCAGATGAATATGTCAACTGCCGGCTAAACAAAGCAAGGACGGCATTCGGGCGAATGCATACAGTATGGGGGAGTTCGCAAATCTCAACGCGCACTAAATTACGAATATTCGGCTCATGCGTGAAGTCCGTATTGTTGTACGGAAGCCAAACATAGCCGGTCTCTAACACCATCACACAGAGGCTACAATCCTTCATCATCCGCATCATCTGCAAAATATTCTTGGCAAACACCATCAGTAACGACGCACTGTGGAGATTAACGAACGTGGAACCCATCCTTAGGCAAATCAAACGCAGAAAGTGGCGATGGATAGGCCACACATTGAGAAAACCTCTAGATAACAGCACGAGAACCTCACTGGGCTGGAATGCGTAAGGGAACAGAGGTCGCGGTCGACCAAAAAACACTTAGTAATCAGACAAAAGCCAGGTCTAAGAACCATAAAGTAGGACCGATTTTACGCTAGTATTGAAGATTTTAAGTTTTGTTGTTAGTGACAGGGTGCGATATCACCACAGCCTGCTAAGCTTATGAAATGTAATTCGTGCTTTACCAATACGAGCTGCCACACCTGCAACTGCGCCACCATCTTTTGTGATTTGGCTACCTAGGTAGCAGAACACATCCCCATCTTCATTTTCGTTGTTAGTAAGTTTAAGAGGAGATGTATTTGTGTTCATAAGCTTAGATTTTGTGAAGTTTACTTTACGACCGACTGCGCGTCAGCTGATATGTAAGTCATAAGGCACATTTCGTCAGCCCAATAAGTTTCTGGCTTCTTTCTTTGTGGTCAATTTGCCGCTGAGTTTTCCTTTAAGGCGTACCATTAGCATTGCATTACGAATAAGAAAGAAGAAGAAGAATTGCATCGAATAAGGTGGCACCAAATGTCATACAATCGACGGAACACTCAAAATTGTGAAATAGAAACTTGGCGACTGGGGATCTCATGCGAGCGTTTATCAAATTTTCAAGCGGCTTTACACCCCTCAATTATTTTCTCTACAACTATTTTGAGCCTTAATCTTAACTAACAAGCTAACCTTTGCTTGATCGCGGGTGGCAGTGTTTCCGTGCGAACCGAGGCGATCATATGAATGACGCACAATGCAGCAAGCAGTGGCGGCCGCCGTAGCCGAATGTTTGATGCGTGGTTAGCATTCGGAAGCTCCCAGGTCCAAAGGCCTCAAGCATTAAACACCAAAATTATAGAAACAGTTTTTTCTAATTGCGGTCGCCCCCCGGCAGGCAATACAATACACCCCTTAGTGTGTTTCTGCCTTGAAACAGCGTCTCCTAAAAAACCATTTGTGCAACACCAAGACGCACACCCCAAACAGGAGTAAACACCAATTATAGCTTCAAAATAATACAATGAATGAATTTGATATTTTGCTGTTATCTCACCCTATAACTAACATATTTTTATACATACATATGCATTTGATTTTTTACTTACTGAACACATTCCATGACATTGTTTCATCAGGTATAATACCAGCACCACATAAAAATATTCCAAAAACTATAAATACGATGCCAATGTGAAGCATTCCGATGCTTGTGACAACCTGTAAGTATATACATAATAAATATGTATGTGTATAGTACATTCATATATCCTCCTCCAGGAATAACTCAACGATTACATATGCGCTTACTTATAGGCAAATATTACGATGGATTTTTACCTGACTATCAAGCATGTTTGGTCCAGGCTTAGCAACGCTATGCGCATGGTGAAACTTACGTCGAAAGGAACCACTTGGCGAATGGAATGTTTCTCCACTCTCGGAACTTTGCGTACTGTATCGTCTTTCCCGCGCACGTTTCTGTTCATCACGTCGCTTTCGTTGGCGTTTTATCGCCATCGCCGAATGGATGCCCACCGAATGCATTTTGCTATAAAAATTAATGAAACACGTTTGATAAGCTGTATTTAATATAAAGAAAATGCAAGGAAAATCTTAGAAAAGGACACTTAATGTGCAGAAATGATTACTATGATTATTTTTCATATGACTGATTGGCAGTAGCCGCGGCTGGATGTCTAGCCCAGGACTTAATTAGAGCATGTATCTCCATTTTGATACGATTTCCACTAGAATCTCTGAAATCGTCTCTTGTCACGATTTACTGTTATTTTGAAACCATTTTGACTTTTAAATGAATCTTTTTATGTTAGACAAGGAGCACCTGGGGATGTCATCAAAATTTTAAATTTTGTATCTGTGGTGTGCCAAGGCTGGACCCTTATGAAGTGTAGATAGTGAAAGACAAAGACGAGTTCGCAGCTATGAAATATGTAGAGTGTCAGGGGCCCTACTTTAACCGCATGTTGCTCAAAGAGTCAATGAAACTATTACTGTTTGACCTGTTTAGAACATCTCGTGTTTTAACTTGTCACAGTGACTCAAACTTGCCTCGCAATTCTGCGAATGTTCATCTTAATTCAACCAATTGTGTAACATTTGTCTTCGTAAACTATAGTTCTATCTTTTTTACTCCAAATGGTCAGCGCAGTGCCATCACCTTGGAGTCATTAAAAGAGTCATTCGTCAAAGCTGTCATTAGCGTGTATGTTCATATCGTCAGGAGCACAGACAAGTGAAATGTTTATTGATTGACAATTTATGTATGTTCTGTGCGCTTTAATAGTTAAGAAATAAGCAAACTACAAGCATCTCAAAATGAATATTTTCTTATGTGTCATAGGTTGTTTTGACTCGACAGCCCAATCTTATTTGAAGTGTCTGACTGTCCGTTAATATTGAGTGTCCCGCTGAATCGCGTTTCGTTTATACAACTCAAAAGTGATAAGTTGTAATTCCCAAACCATGGTAGACAGTATTTTTGGTTGAGTGTATTTTTGTCATTAAAACGTTCCTCATAAAAAATATCTGCCGTTCAGAATCGGCTTAAAACTGTAGGTCCCTCCATTTGTGGAACAACATCAAGGCGCACACCACAAATAGGAGGAGAAGCTCGGCCAAGCACCTCTGCCGTTGCGGTGAATGGCAAGCGCTATCGAGCCATGCTGACTGAATTTTTGTTTCTAAGACGGCGCAATTTGCCATACAGTTGATTTATTGCAATATTCAAGCCACCCTTGACCCCGTTATTGGAAAAAGTAGACAAAAATTGTACTGATCGAGTGGACCATCTAACTCGTAGCCGCGGCGGATATCATATTCAAAAAATAAATGGCATTCAATTATCAACGGGATTATAATAAAAAAAATTAATTCCAACAAAATTACTATTTTGTATTATTTATCATTTTAAGGTCTCAATTTCTTAAAAAACATCCGATACATATGTATGTAAATGCCTCCAAAGCAGCAACGCTCGTAATGCCGAAACGCCGAACGAAAGAAGCCGAATTTCAGAAATGAACAACGAAAGCTGCCTTACTAATTGACCTTTTATTATTCAGCCATAGTCCAAACAGTACATTTTAACTGTAACACCTGCCTTGGGCGCTTTACACAGCTTTATGCATAAATTTCATAGCATTGGTTTGAATAGAGGACAGCTCCTATGATCCCAGTCATCCTACTCTTCAGAAT
The DNA here is from genome assembly GCA_037575425.1 of Anastrepha fraterculus. NCBI lineage: Eukaryota > Metazoa > Arthropoda > Insecta > Diptera > Tephritidae > Anastrepha > Anastrepha fraterculus. Next base: position 64,746 of record JAYXIM010014567.1, read on the forward strand.
ACTTCATCCAGACTCTGTTTTTTCAGTAAACCTACGATGGTACTGAGCTGGTCTTCCAGCCGAAATGCTTACTCCCACTTCTCGATATGTCATCACATTCGAGAAGCAAGTATGATGGTTTTCTGGAGACTGGTCGCAGAACGGACAGGAGCCGTTAGACCATATCCCGATCTAGTGCAAATCACTACGCAGTCTGCAAAGAAGGTATGTGGGCATACTCAGTTTGTCTTGGAACCTCTTATGATTGCACCCTCCCAATAAGTACTTTACTTGGCGTAGCCGCACAGTGTAGCGCCAGCTTTGGTTCCGTAGTTCTCTTCATTTCTAAGCCCGGAAAGACTCAGCCAACCTCTTGAATCGTAGCCTTAAGCCAGAAACTGTCAAAGCGTTATAAAATTGGTAACGTAAAATGCGGTACTGTGAAGTCAGCAGAAACTTTCACAATATGAATTCGAAAAGTTGTTTGTAATATAAAAAGATGCATGCAGCTGCAATAGTATGAATACAAACTTCCAAAATAAGGTTAAAAGTTTTAGAACCCAGTTTCATATAAAATATACCAATAGTTACAAACGATAAAAACTTATACTACACGAAAAACAAATATCTGCCCAAATACGTAATATTTCTGATTGAAATTGATTAAAACAGCTTTACTGATTGAAAACGTTGCTATTATTAATGTTTTAATTTTTTATTTAAGTGCTTTATGTGAAAATGCATTGAGCTTTAAGAAAACATTTTAAATCTTCAGCATCTTTACATAAATTCTTAATATAAATATAGACTGGATGGGGCTGCGATTATCGTGCTTTTCACCTTGGCAGGCATACATATTATATATCCGAAAAATCGATCCAAAATATTATGATTTAATCGATATGCTAGGATATATTGTAGATCATAGGCTTCCTTAACATACTGATATAAACCTTACCCTATGCCCTTTTTGGAAAGGCAGTCAAGAATTTTTACCAGCTTATCCAGAACCTTAACTCATTTCAAAAGAATTTTTAGTGGGAAGGCATTGGCAGAGTTCAATCAGTTCATTGGTAATTTCAATGAAATCTTCTGTTTCGTATTCTTTATAAATATCGAGTCCCAATAAAAATCAAAGTTATCAATCGCTAACTATACTATCAGAAAATAGCTTGAAGAACTCAAGCTTCACTTTTTGAGAGGCACTGCGAAATGGAAAGATTCTACAATACAAGTATTTTACATAAATATCCACATAATATTAAAAAATAGTATGCTCTTCCCAAAGGGCTTGGTTCCCCGCTCCCATGTGCGATGCAATCCCTACAACTGGATAGCTGATTTCTTACAGTCTCAGTCAAATCATTCATGACATCCGAAAGTCGTACTCTGACAAAACTAGCTGTTTCCAAGAACACTTAAGTCCTCGAGCAATAACTGCTTGGACATATTTAGATTCTCGGTGACCGGGCTCAACTTTTATTTGATTGAAATAGCAAAGTCCTCTCTCGATGAACAAGACCCAGGCGTCCCTGGGTGTGTTTGAGAGAACGATTCTGTGGAAGATTTTTGGTCCTTTGCAGGTTGGTGACGGCGAGTATCGTAGGAGATAGAACATTGAGCTGTATGAGCTTTATAACGACATAGACATAGTATGGCGAATAAAGATCCAGCGGCTTCGTTGGCTGATACATGTCGTCCGAATGGGTGCAAATACTCTGGCTCTGATGCGGAGAAATGAAGAAAAAGCGGTCGGCCTTCAGCGGACAATGGCAAACCTCCGATCTCCGTATTTACTGGTTAAATTTTGTATTTTTTCTTTTATTAAAGAATTTTTTCCGTCCCGCTGAATTTTGGCATTCGGAGTATTTACCAGGGTGCGTAGAGTCTTGGACTGAAAATGTTACAGAATAAGTGCAAATCAATTTGAGCACAGATTTGTACAGGATAAGCTTGTTGTCCATTGAGATGGGAAGATTTACGGTTTAACAGCCAATACATGCTTCGAAATATTAATCCTAAGGCTTTCCTTTGGACAAATATGCGTTTTCCGAACAGGCGTTTATCCAAATGAATGCCTTGGTATTAGGCAGTATCAGATTGCGGGATTGAGGTAAGGATTAAATTGATTTGTGGCCAAGTGGTTCTGCTTGTGGTAAGAGTTACATGTGAAGAATTATTTTCGTTCACTTTCAATTGCCAGCTCCAGATACATTTAGAGATTTATTTTTGATGGTTTGGAGCTTAGAAAAGGTTTCTAAGAAATCTGCTAGTAGCACTGATTAGAAGACAAAAGTACCGCTTAGAACACAATTAGTGGTTGGCAAATCCTGTGTAAAAATTAAGTACAGGATATAAACCAATAGAAAAAAACCAATGGTTGTAGTGATCAATATCTCACAAAGTATCGATCAAACAATTTCCAGTTTAGGTGGCATTTCACACTAAAAATTTCTTTTCCTGTTTTTTGTTTGTTCCATTTAGTTGTGAGTTACAGGGTATTAACAAGGGAAGTTAACAAAAGAGAAAATTCGGTACATTTTACAGTTTTTCTTTGATAAAGGCGAAGATGCAAGCCAGGCCGCTGAAATTGTGAATGGAGTTTATGGTGCGGATACTGGAACTGCTAATTACGTGCAATTTTGGTTTCATCGATTCCGTTCAGGCATTTTTGATGTTAAAGAATATTTCGACAATGTCGAAAATGTTGATAAAATCACAGAAATAATCGAAGGTGACTGGCATGTTAATAGTCACAATATCAGCCATGAGCTAAATATGGACCATAAAACAGCTTTAAACCATTTGCACAAAAATTTAACGCAAAAATTATGGACTTCTTTGTCACCATAAAGTTTATTCTTTCTTGATTCTGGTAACATCGCGAAACGTCATGGAGGTGGTCATCAAAAGACTGCAACATCACGTGAAATGGTTCAAAAAGTGAAGAAGCGAATTGAGCGAAATGACCGACGAAGTGCCAATCAAATGGCAAAGGAACTGAAAATATCTAACCGTAGCATCTGCCGCATATTGAAAAATTATCTCAAGGCGCATGATCTCACACCAAAGCAGTAACAAGTCAAACTTGAGAGAACGAAGGAGTTGCTTCGTTTAGCCGAAAGCGGTCAACTTCCGAACATTGTGTTTTCTGACGAAAAAATTTTTCTAAATTGAGCAATTCGTAAACTCCCAAAACGATAGGGTTTATTTGATCGACCGTTCATACGAGAATTTGAGCCATCGATTGGCACCAGGAGGCAGCACCCGTCACAGGTAATGGTTTGGGCCGCTGTAACCGCCTGGCGTCAAGATAAATGAGAAATATTGCCGGGAAAGTATTCTGGAGGTTGCTTTGAAGCCGTGCGCGGACAAACATTTCGGTGTCAGACCTTGGACGTTTCAACAGCACTCGGTACCATCTGACATAGCTCGAGTAAATCAATAATGGCTAAAACACAACGTTCCGAACTTCATAACATCCACACAATGGCACTAAAATTCAGCAGACGCGAATCCGATGGATTATTCTCTTTGGGCCATTTTAGAGAGCAAGGTCCGAACTAATAGATTCACCAGTCTGGAGCGCTGAAAAAAGTCATTGTCCGCGAGTAGGCCAAAATACCTGCAAGTCACATTCGGCCCGCTTGTAATTCGTTTCTGGACGGTATTAAGGCCATAGTCAAGGCAAAAGGTGGTTATATCGAGGAAAAGTAAATTGATTCTTAATTTTGTATTATTTTCACACATTTTTTACTTAGAATTGAAGAAAAGTAATTTTCCAAACTAAATTTATGGCCTTTTTATTTGGCTGGCGGCTGCATCGATTCTCTAAACAATTACTAGAACTTGATAGGAACCAACTCCACTAGCACGAGAATTAGTGGCAGTTAATAAATACATCGGTGCACTTAAAACTAATGCACTACGCCCATGTCTGATTTACCAGTTGCTTCTCTGCGTTAGAGAAGTGGGGAGAAGTAGTCATGGTTTCCATGTCACTAACAAGGCTCCGAATAGTTTGCATACATTTTAAAAGCGAAAATGAAGTTGCTTGGTTGTGACAATAACGCTATGAATCATTTACCCTCAACCTGCTAACACTTCATACCTAAAAATTAGTCTTATACTGTTTACCATACATTGAAAGTGCGACTGTATAGTTAGTAGACAATATTTTTACATACATATGTATTACTTTACCAGGTCCATGCCTTGTATATGTACATATGTATGTATATATAAATATGTATGCATATGTGTAGGTGTGTGTGTGTATGTGACTAAAATTCATGCGTTTGCCTTTATACTCTTTGTTGGGATGCTTACGCTGACATATTTACAATATCAATATTTGCGTATATGACATATTTTCCTTACCTTTACTTCTAAGTTGTTTCTAATTTTCTTTAAATTTGAAAAATTTAATTGAAACACAAGAACTTCGTATTTTATAAATCTTGTTTTGCTTTTAAAAGGACTTTTTATTTCACTACTGTTGTTTTGTTTCAATTTTTTCACACATTCAACTGGAGCTCGGCGCTGTGTGTCACATCCTATTTTTCATAACTTATATTGTAATACTGTCACAGTTATTGTTAAAAATGCACAATTTAAACGCAGTACTCTGCCACTCCCCGCTTCGCATCGCTTAAACGTGGCCAACGCACCTCCGAGATTTGGCGAGATATCGATTTTGTACAGCGTTTAATGTTAGGAATTTTAAGTTTACTTCTGCTTCATTGTTTCACATATGCGGAAAATTTTTTTATATTAGGAGCGTTTTTGATATTTTTCATACTTAGATAAAACTAATAATAGAACTGCTTGAATTAACTACGAAAATGATATCAGTTGTATGCTTTAAGTGTTTAAAACGTTTAGCACATTTTAATAAATGCAATTTCATCTGCGTTTTCCTCTTAATATTTACAACAAAAGAACAAACTGCTTGCCTTGGTATGAATATGTGTCAAAGCAAAAAGCCGAAGATACTAGTAATCCTTTTCGGCGACTACGAAATAGCGACACATTGTAAAGCTCAGGATATGCAAAGCTCTCTTACGAGAGTAGCTAAATTTGCGATAATATGGAGAGCTTTTATTTATTTAGGGAATTTGACAACCAGTTGAAATGAACTTGCAAGAAGTGTATGCCAATATATGTGTATGTCACCAACACCTCCTCAAAGGAGGTGCCCAACAACAATGTCCATTTTGTGATAATAACGCATCAGCTGACCATCTTTTAAACGATTGTCGTACCTTAGAAAGTTTCAGGAAAAAACATTTCGGATCTACCAAACCTTCTGCTCTGCTGGCTACGGTTTCTACCACCAATATAACTGCTTTAAATAATTTTTTGAAAGATTGTAACTTAACTACTATGATTTAATATGACTTGCTAATAATAACACAGACTGTTCTATCTATCTACCGAGTTGTAGGCCCTGGCAGCTAGTACTCGTTCTTGTATTAGTTTTAGTATTATATATTAATTCTAATAAATAAATAAATAAATAAAATAAATAAATAATATGTGTATGTGTGTACGTTTGTATGCAGTAAAATTGAAGTACAGCAAAATCATAAAAAAGTGCATTTGTAAATTTAAAACAGCACTAAAGGTTGTACTGACTCACTGATTTTTTTTATTTACATAAATGAATACGTATTAGACCCTACTACTTTCCACATTGATTGTGCGATATTAAAAAATATATGGCATGCATTTCTTTCAACCAAAAAATAGATTTGTTTACTTTTTCATACCTTAAGAGGTTAGGGCTAGTCAGAATTTTCAAAAAATTGGAGTTTTTAGCATTTTCTTAAAGTAAAATATCTTAAAAATATTGTGTGAAAATTTGAAGTGAATCTCTCGAATACTTTTCGAGTTATTCAACAATTAACAAAGGGCTCCGGTAATCAATAGCAACACTTTAAATGTGTTTTTCTCAAAACTATGTTTTTTGATCTGGTGATAACTGTAACTTAAAAACCGCTTGGTAGATTTTAATAAAATGTATATTGCTTTGGAAAAACATAAAAATCTCGTGCCTGATCGAAGGAATTTTTTTTCAAAAATTTCAATTTTTTTAAACAATAATTGTCGGTTTTTTTCTAGAAAATCTGAAAAATATTCCTGAGGCCGCCATATTCTTAATTTAAAAAAAAGCTTCGATCAGGAACAAGATTATCTATTAATAAAACTAATTTCACTTTTCCGATGGATTTTAGATGAATCTCCAAGAACTTGTGTTGATCACCGCAAGGGACTTCTGGAGAAACGCGCTCCGCACAAACAGCGAAAACTTTTACAATTACTCTTTTCTTTTTGAAATTTTGCTAAAGTCAAGTCGAAACATGATGTATTAATGCTAATGCTATGTTCTTATTTTTGTAAAATAAAGCAATTGACTAACAGAAAAAAAATTATTGAAAATCATAATTTTTTCGGGCCTCTGACTACCCCTAACCCATTAAGCTACTTTATCAGATATGAAGAGGCTAAAGTATTATTACAGCGTCCGGCATTCGAAGTGTAACCAACTTCAGACCGCTCGCGCAGCTGATGCACGACCATTAGCTGTTTGTTAGTTGGTTAAATGACAGTCCAGCGTATTGTTTACAAGCGCGCGGAAGCATTTTGGCGAGAGTAAACGCGAAAAATGAGAATCAGTAATGGATTTAAAACGTAATAGTGTGATTGCATTATACGAGTATTTGGCTGGAAAATCACAATCACAAGCGATTGTTTGTCAGCTCGAGCACTTTAAAGTAAATAAAGTTTTTGTTTATCGCACCACTACTCGCTACAATTATACTGGTAGCATCGCGAAACGTCATGGAGGTGGTCATCAAAAGACTGCAACGTCACGTGAAATGGTTCAAAAAGTGAAGAAGCGACTTGAGCGAAATCGCCGACGAAACGCCAATCAAATGATGAAAGAACTGAAAATATCTGACCGTAGCATTCGCCGCGTACTGAAAAATGATCTCAAAGTCAAGCCTTACTAGACTTACAAGATCCAAAAGGCGCATGGTCTCACACCAAAGCAGCAACAAGTCAGACTTGCTTCGCTTGGCCGAAGCGATAAATTTCTGACAAGAAAATTTTTCAAATTGAGCAACTCGTAAACTCCCAAAACGTTAGGGTTTATTTGACCGAGAGTTCATACGAGAATTCGAGTCATCGATTGGCCACCAGGAGACATCACTCGCCACAGGTAATGGTTTGGACCGCCTGGCGTCAAGGTAAATGCGAAATATTACCGAGGAAGTATTCTGGAGGTTGCTTTGAAACCGGGCGTGGACAAACATTTCGGTGGCAGACCATGAACGTTTCAACGGGACTCTATACGGTCTCACAAAGTTTGAGTGAACTAAGAATGACTAAAAAACAGCGTTCCGAATTTCACAACGTCCACACAATGGCTCTCAAATTCAGCAGACGCGAATCCGATGGATTATTCTCTTTGGGCCATTATGGAGAGCAAATTCCGAACTAAAAGATTCACTAGTCTCGAGGCGCTTAAAAAAGTCAGCGAGTGTACCAAAATACCTGCATTCGGGCCGCTTGCGATTCGTTTCTGGACCGCCTCAAGACTATAGTCAAGGCAAAAGGTTATCATATCGAGGAAAAGTAAATGGATTCTTAATTTTGTATTATTTTCACACAGTTTTTACTTTGAATTGAATAGAAATAATTTTCCAAACTAAATGTATAGCCTTTTTAATTGTTTATACTTCGAGTGCTGGACCCTGTACGCATAAATTTAACTATCGTCTCTTGTTTTGTTACAAATGAAATAATTTTCACTTTAAATAAAAAAGTTATATTAATTTAAAACCCTTTTTTTATTATTTATTGTATAGTAGAGCGCTTCTTAAATAATATAGATGCAATCCTGCCCTAGGGGGCAGTGCTCTCTGAGAGCAGGAGTGAGAGTCGAGTGGCGAATCTTCTGGCTGTCTGTTGTGATCTTTTCGATGTTGAACATTCTTTGCGTAGGTTGGCTGGGTCATGTCGTCCGAATGGATACAAACGCTGCGGCTGTGAAAGTGTTCGATGCGGTACCAGCTGGTGGTAGCAGAGGAAGAGGAAGGCCTCCTCTGCGTTAAAAAGATCAGGTGGAGAAGGACTTGGCTTCACTTGGTGTGTCCAATTGGCGCCGGTTAGCACGAGAAAGAAACGACTGGCGCGCTTTGTTAAACTCGGCCTAAATCGCGTAAGCGGTTATCGCGCAAATTAAGAAGAAGAAGAATCCTGCCCTAGTTGAAAACTACAGAGGAATTTCATTTATGAACTGCATTCCTAAAGTTATGGTGGGCATAGGTTACGTCAGGTTTGGCAGCCGCATCGCACATAGAGACAACGATGCTACTTAGACCACGAAATGGGTCCGTTTTGAGCCGCGGGGGCTTGTCTACATTTCCCTCTCCATATTGAACCATCCTGAGCTTTTGACAAAGCGTAAAAGGTTGTTGATACCTAAAGGGTATAGATTATCTATATTCGTTAAGAAGTAGGATTTTAAAAATCGGTTCCTGCTTCTAGCTAGAGCTGGGCATGTGCAAAAAGGTGTTGAATTGTTTCCAACTCTTCTTCATTTCTGCAGCTACGACAGAAATCATCCGTGTAAACGCCTAATCTCCTTGCATGATTTCCTATGAGACAATGTCCTGTGAGGGCCCCTACTTAGGTCCTGATTTGAAGTCTACTCAGTGTTATAATACTCTTGGATAGACGTAAATTTAGCCTTGGCCATGTTTGCCTAGCAATTTCACAGGTGTTAACGCTAATCCATCTTTGATTTGCAGAACTGATTAGTGCGTCCTTAATGAGAAGCTTATGGTAGGCATAATTAATGAAAGAATAACCTCTTGGACTGAAATATATTCAATTTAGCCGTTTTTTATTCATTTAAGATTCGAAGAAAAAAAGAAAGTTTACGCGTATTTTGTCGACTTTAAGCGACGTTTGATAGAATACCGAGAAACGCCTTCATACATACGCTGCTCCTATTGGGCTTACAACAAAACTTGTGAAGTAAATACATAGAGAAATTTCAGAATCATTTAAAACAAACTCTGGTGTGAAACAGGGACGCTTATACTACCATATTTGCGCTTCACATAAATGACTTACATGGAAGCTTAAAAAGAGGATCAAACATAGAAGAAAATAATATTAGATTTTTAATGCATGCGGATGATATCATTTTGTTAGCGGATCACCCAGGCAAACTACAAGAGATGATTAATAACCTTGAAAGTTACTTCAAGTAAACCGCTCAAAGTTGCAAATAATGGTGTTCAGAAAAGGAAGAAACTTAGCATAGAGGAGAAATGGTATTATAGTAAGGAAGAAATACAGACTGTGTCTCGATATGCTTACTTAGGATTGGAAATAATACCTCAGATTTAAAAAATATGCTGAAAACAGAACAGCTGCAGCAAAAAAGGTAGTAATGATTCGTGGACTTGTCTTTTAAAAAAGAAAGAAATTTCAATTGAAGCACAAGAATACAGTCATACACAGCACAGGAGTGGAATTTTGGGTGGTTTGAAGTTGATATACTGCAAAAGTATTTTGTAAATCGAATTCTGAAGCTACCATCACATTTGCCTACATAGTTTTTTGGAAACCGGCATAAGTTCTGTTACAAGTTAAGTGCGTTATAGATATGAAATTATTATACTTTTTTTAATAAAGTTAGTTTTTCTTAATCAAGTAAATATTAAAAAAAGGAAATTAAATTAAATTCGAAATGGTCACCATTTGCTTTGACACAAGCCTTTAAGCGATTAAGCCATTCAGCTATTACAGCACGCACGGTTTCCATGGATATTAACGTCGCTGCTCGAACCAAAGATTGTTTGAGACTCTCCAAATTTCTGTGAGGTCTTCGATAAATCATATTATCCAATTTTGACCACAAACTGTAGTCCAATGGGTTCAGAACTGGACTTCCAGACAGCCAATCTTCTGCAGCTATGAGCCCGGAATATTGTTTTTTAGCCACTACTGGGTGGTTTTTGCCTGATAAGCTGGAGCGGAATCTTGCCGGAAGGTCCAACGCTCTCCATTGAAGAGAGTACTGCTCAACTGCTTCACCACAACTTCTAAGACATCCTCATGGTTTTTTTGCCCCGGTCTTAACCCCTTTTTCGCAGAAATGAAGAGATTTAACGCCTTTACAATTCGGAAATCTCATTTGCACTTTTACCACTCCATTGTAAGAAAGCGAAATTTACCGCGAAACTGAGTATAATTCTTGAGTAGACAATGCATGCGAGCAAAAGCAAAAATAACGGAACGTTTTTCTGCGGCCGATGGGACTGTCTTCGCCTTGTTTGGAGCAGACTCACCTGGATAAATCCATTGCTTTGATTGTCTTAGTTTAGTGTAATGACGAATCCAGGTTTCATCAACAATGACAAATCGATGCAAAATTCCTTCGGATTCCGCTCAAATTGCTCCAACAGCCGCATCCGCTTGTTGTTACTTGGGAGTATTTTTGACAATTTTTTCATCGCCAACTTATCATGTAAAATATTAATTGCCGTTCCGATCGACACACCTATGGCCTCTGTTACTTCGCGCACTTTCGTTTGTCGATCAGCGAGACTCATGGTTCGTCTGCCGGGCGTACTGGTCGCTTCTCATAAAAAAACGGATGTTCGCCCATGTTTAAATTCGTTGGGCCAATATCTAACTGGGACGAAGCGTTCCCATAGACAGCATCCAACTTTGCTTTTATCTCTTTGCATTTTTCCCATCTGGAAACAAAAAGCGAATTACCGAACGATACTGCTCTTTTTCCATCTTAGCGAAAATTACGAAACACGTCTTACTCGAATAGCTGCCAAATCCAAACTAACATCAATCAGTCTGAAATTTGTTTTGCCGTCGTTTAATAGATGGCAGCACAAGATTGTAACACCAACTTTTCTCAGACACGCCCTCTGTAATCAAACACGGATACTCATTGAACTGCCTCGTATATACTATATATGTATACACAGATAAATCTAAATTTTGAGGGTGTAATTGAAATTATTTTACCCTCTTTCCGTAATAAATCCTCAACATACACCAAATAGTTTACTGCAGCATTATTTAAAATACATTTAAAAAAATACTTGATGTCCAGCACAGGGTAAAGATATATATTATTGCAATTAAATCGTCACTTATTGCTAACTAAAAAATAAAACTTGCTGCACAAAATGTATACAAAAGTTATATAATAAAATGTAAAACTAGAAATGTCATAAATAAAATTAGAATCCACTGAACAGAGCCATTAACAAAAAAAAATTTGTGTAAATCTACAAAGCGAGTTCATTTAGAAGTTTTATCGATTTTGATAAATGTAATAATGATTATTATCGTCTTAAATACGCTACATAACCTTAAGCATTTGTAATTTTTTTTTCGCGGCAATAACGACATACATACATACATATGTTAATGAACTATTATGCTCTTTCTCCAAAATATATGTGTGTACATAAGTGCTGCGAAATTGTTTTTTTCTTAGGGGGAAAAAATAAAAATTAAGGGCGAAATGCAATCAGTATCGACTGTCCGAAAAATCATTCTAATTTTTTTGTCAAAATTATCGTTTGAGCGCTAAGTCGCTTATGTCCCAAAAATATTGCCTCGAGCATTTTGCCATTTCTCTCATTTTGTTTTACTTTTCATCACATACTAATTCTTGTGAAAAATCCAATTTGAATTTGAAAGAGACAAACTCATTATTTCAAAAACAAAGGTTACTGTGGCACATTCATTCAAATTCAAAATAAGGTTTATTATATTGCATAGTTTAACTCTACTAAACGGTCATAGTTTAAGCTTTCTTGATCATTTGCTTATATATGTGTGTGTATGTAGTCATGTTGGAGTTTTTGCTTGAAAAAACTTTACAAATACTTTTCATTTAACTTCAGATAAATCGAAAAAAAATAATACTGTTTCGTAGCAATACTAAAAAGGTCTAAAAAGGTAAAAAAATATGTATTTAAATATCTTATTATTGTTGCCAGCTAGCTTTAAAGTATGCCATCAAGAAACAAAAATCGTCATAGGAAATAAAAAAAAGGTCTTACAAAGGCTGAGATTGCTCCTGCAATCATTATCAAATATATAGAGTGTATGGCTTGGGCGCAGCTCAGTGGATATTAAAATGGATTACAAACATTTTAATAGTCAAATATAGCAATAGAAAGAAGTATATGTATATAATTTACTAGACCTAGTTCATTAAATATTTCGCACATTCAATGGCGCTATTAAAATCCAAAACGATTCCCATAAGATTCTTCAGTTTGGCATAGTATGTTGTATGTGTTTTAGTACGCTTATTTTTATACTGAACTCCGTCAATCAACTTTGCGATGATGTAAGAAATCCAAAATACGTTAGTGCGCGGCTCAAAGGTTTGCCAGTTATTACTGTAATTATATATCAGTATATGAGATATTTTTTTTAGTAGCAATAAATAATTCCAAACTTACTCTAGTATGTCACGCATCATACGATATATTTCAAATTGATAGTCGCCTGAGGCGGTGAATAGGTCTTCATCACAAGATATATCGTTATAATGGCAACAATTGTCAACAGTCATACGTGAAAGGGTGTAGTCGATTAGAGTAGCTTTGACTCCTTTTGTAGGCACAACATAGGTGTGATTGTCCAATGTAAAATGCAACTCCCTTGCACTTGTGTTCAATAATAAAATATTTCCCCAATGTAAATCTCGATGCTCAAATTGATATGCATGCTCGGCTACAGCTAACGTTAACACAACCTGCAACGAGAAAGTGGCAAGGCAAAAGTTACTAAAAATCATAAGTAAAATCTATCAATTATTTAAATATGGATCAAATGGAAATGTTTTATAATGTTACAACAAAAATCTGTTGTTCCCTACACATGCGGGTCTACGTAACCGGAACTAACAAGATTTACATATATACGGCCAAGGATTGTCACATTAGCAGCACTGTGTAAAAATGTATGGAAGATGTTTTATGTTTTTGCAAAGAAAACTTAAAGAACCCCTGAGTTGTGTTTGCACTACCAAAACGTCGCACCCATCCTTCGAATTAGCAGACGATATGTCACGTACAACTACTACTTCTTTGTCACGTACAACTACTACTTTGTTCCTTCAAAAAAAAAAAACGCCTCTAATGGTGATTTTTCTTTTTTGTGCATACCTGAAGGAGAGCATAGTATGCTTGTTCAGCGTTTTGAAACTGAAAACTCTGCAAGTCTCTACCGCAAAACTCCAGTTCTAGAATTATATAAATTTGAGTGGCATCAAAAATGTCCGGATGATCGTTTTCTGATCCTTTTTCTTCATCAAAAGATTCCCATAATTTTATTAAATAATGCGGGTATTGTCCTTTGGTACAAGCAACCTGTAAAAATAAATATTTATAACATTTAAAATATAACATATTAGTTCTTATACCCACTTTTTTAACATCTACGAACCCAGGCGTTACATTTTTTAAATCTACATCTCTTCGTAAGTTTGCCAATTCCAATGAGATCACCACTTCGGACAAGATTTGCGCATACGTTTTTTGTTTCTCGCCATTAATTTCAATTTGGCCCTCAATCGGTATAATTTTCATCACTGTACTACTTGAGTGATACATCTTTCGTTTACTCATTGCATTCAAAAACACCTCCCCATAAGCTCCCTCGCCAATTTTTACGCAATACGGCATTTTATCCGCAGAATACAACTCTTCAAAGGGTAAGGGGGTTTGTTGATTACAACGCTCCAATACTCGACGTTCCCACACATCACCACTTTCAGGTATAGGAATGGATCCAAACGTAACGTGTTCAGGCTTTAAATATATCGATTTTCTGTTACCTGCAACAGTGCCAACAATCCCAATATACTCTACAGAGCTGTTGCGATTTGCTGATTGTCGGTTGTTCAACGAACTTGGGCGTTTGTCAACTAAATTCAAAAATATATTTAACCAATAAGTTTATTTAATAAAATTCTGTTAAAATTTATTCTACCTTGTTTACGTCGCCATACACTAAACGATTTTCGCCATTTTCCTGGCTGTAGTGTAAGACTAGGAATGCGTTGTTCTATCACTTCTTCTTGTTGCCCATTTACGAGTTCTAACGACGCCTTCGTTGTTGCCTTCTCTACACAGTTTTTTAATGTTTTATCAATTGTTGGCTCAAAACAAACGTGCCTCGAATTAATAGTGCGTTTGCCACACCCTGTCCGTTTAGGGTCTCTACATAAAGTAGAAGTTAAACATTCCCCATCAATCGTTAGATTTACAGGTTCATCATAATCTGCAAGTGTGAAAATTTACCTATGAATATGATTTTTACGCTGGTATATATCTATTAATACGAACCAACCACGGTAATTCTCGGTTTTAGAGGTGTGCTTTTTAAATGCCGTCTATCTTGACCTGCAACATGTGTATTGCCAACATTAACACTTTTTTTCCCTTTATCAAAATATAGAAGTCGCCATGCGCCAATTGGCGATAACGAACACTTGAACGGATCAGCTTTCAACCCGTGCTGTACTAAAGGAGTGGAAATTGAGCTGGATTTGCGAATTTTATCTTCATTCAATACGCTTGGAGAATGTCGCGAAGTTCTCGAAATGTCTGTTTCATTTCCTTTACCAACGGTACTGTTTTCCACACTTGAGTCGCGGTTGAAAGACGCATGCACCTCCCGTTTCAAAATATTTAATTCGCGTAGTATTCTGAAAATAAGTCAATTAAATAAAAAGTTCCCAGACTTGAAACACACACAAAATATCAAATACAAACGGTATTGGCTCTAGTAGCTTGTCAAATGAATCCAACCAGGCACCATCCTCTAAAGTACGGTCTATTTGTAAACTTTTTTCAGAATTATCGTCCATATCAAAATAAAATATGTTATTAATATCCTAACAAAAATATATGTAAAAGCTTGCAAATTGTAAATACGCGCTTGCGAGGTCAAGTATTTAAATTTATACAAATGATTGACTAAATGTGTCAATCACTGTGTCAAAAATCTAAAGCCCAAGCAATCTGGAGCAATCAATTTATTATAATGATGTCATGGTTACACATTCAAGTTTTGTTGCATACAAATCCTACAACATAAATTATTAAAATCGAACTAAAGTATTTATTATTAAATTTAAATCTCTTATTCTGTCATTATAGACGGTATCAGAAAATGTAAACGCACGGTGCAAGGATGATAGAATACAAGGTTATTTTAGCATTTCTTCTATATCTTCACGACCCGGTGGTGGTGGGTATTGTAAGTATAATTAATTATTAGGTGGCAACACAATTTAGTTTAGTGACTTCACAGTGGTATTCCCTTGTGGTTTCAGTATCCGCTAACAGCTATCCGCCCTGATCTGCCCAAAGACACTTCTGACCAAAACGGAACTACATTTTTGTAATCTCGTGCACTTCGTACATTCACTCGAATTTGCTGATTTCGCGAAAACTTGAGAAGGTAAATTTAAAATTTTTAATACTTTCATTGGCACTACGCCGGCACCAGCGACCTTACACAGGATTTACAAAATACACCCCAGGTTGGTGTAGAATCCCAACTTAGAACTTAATAGTTCTTCTCTTGATTGTTTTTAGAACACCTCTTAAATACGACTCACCAGCACGAATGGCGATTTATTGTCTTTTATTGTATTGATTTTTTCTTATATCACCAAACAATCTCAGTTTTGTCGTAAACAAACTGATGTTACATCCTCTGCTACGTCAACAAATCAGCTGATTCCTTCAAATCGCTGAGAGCCGGTTAACATTCTGATGTTGGTCACACCTTCTGAATTCTCTCCACCGTATTGTGTTATTATATTCCTGCCTATGAAAGAATTGCAATAATTGAGATTCGGTGTGTAAAGAAAAACGATACATTATATATATATATATATAATTGGCGCGTACACCCTTTTTGTGTGATTGGCCGGAGGAGCTTCGGTGTGGTGTGCGTTTTGATGTTGTCCCACAAATGGAGGGGCCTACAGTTTCAAGCCGATTCCAAACGGCAGATATTTTTATGAGGAGCTTTTTCATGGCAGAAATACACTCGGAGGTTTGCCATTGCCTGTCGAGTGGCGACCGCTATTAGAAAAAACTTTTCCTGTATTTTGGTCTTTCACCGAGATTCGAACCAACGTTCTCTCTCTGAAATCCGAATAGTAGTCACGCACCAACCATTCGGCTACGGCGGCCGCTAACTATACATTACCTCTTACTATTTGGCGCTGATTTTTCCAGTCCCGAGTAAGATCGAAAGAATTTTTTTCATCCGAACTACTTTGAGGGAATATTTTTGAAACTGAATAATTCCCCGAAATATAATATAAATATTATGCATTGAAGCTTTCGATTCCGAGGTTTTAGTGATAATGAATACTGTCTACTGAAATTATTGGCAACTCTTGCGAACATATGATCGCAAAAGAAAGATCGCTAGATTACATAACCTCAGATAGATAACATTAACATTATCACCGAAACAAGTGTGTAGGAGCTAATTGTTGTTTTATACTCCAAAATGAACAAATATTTTTGTCCATTACTGAGCGTACTGAAGTCTCGAACTGTGACGGCCTTGAGTCGTTCCCATTTCACCTATCATCCTGACAAGTCGCCCAAGGAAGCTACATTCACGGATAATGGCAGTGAAAAAATGAATATGGTTCAAGCAATCAATAATGCTATGGACTTAGTACTTGCACAAGACTCTAAAGCGCTACTATTCGGTGAAGATGTAGGTTTCGGTGGGGTGTTTCGTTGTTCAGTTAATTTGCGCGATAAGTACGGCAAAGATCGCGTGTTTAATACTCCACTTTGTGAGCAAGGAATAGCTGGATTCGCAATTGGTGTTGCGAATGTCGGTTGCACAGCTATAGCTGAAATACAATTTGCCGACTATATTTTTCCAGCATTTGATCAAATTGTTAACGAAGCTGCGAAATGTCGTTATCGCAGTGGTGGCTTGTTTGATTGTGGCTCTTTGACGCTCCGTGCACCGTGCGGTGCTGTAGGTCATGGTGCTCTTTATCATTCTCAAAGTCCGGAAGCTTACTTTGCACATACGCCTGGTTTAAAAGTGGTAGTTCCTCGAGGACCGATCAAGGCTAAAGGATTGCTACTAGCTTGCATACGGGATCCTAATCCATGCATAGTGTTTGAACCAAAAACCCTTTACAGGGCTGCTGTTGAGGAAGTGCCTACAGGAGATTACGTCTCCGAATTGGGGAAAGCAGAAGTTCTGCGTAAAGGAACAGATATCACTTTGATTGGATGGGGAACTCAGGTGCATGTACTACTAGAGGCAAGTAGAAGATAATTAAATTTCAAATACCGTGAAGAAACTGTATTTTTTTCTGATATTAGGTATCAGAAATAGCAAAGAAAGAGCTTCAGTTAAATTGCGAAGTCATTGATTTAGTATCTATTTTGCCTTGGGATCGTGACACAATATATAAGGTAAATACATTTATAAAAACAAAGCTACCCAGAACTATGCGCTGGACGAAATAAGATAAAATTAAATACCTTTTTTCAGTCTGTTAAGAAGACAGGTCGAGTTATCGTTGCTCACGAAGCGCCACTTACTCAAGGTTTCGGAGCGGAGTTAGCTGCCTCTATACAAGAAAATTGCTTTTTACACTTGGAAGCGCCAGTGAAGCGCGTTACTGGCTGGGACACCCCATTCCCACATGTTTTTGAACCATTTTACTTGCCTGACAAATATCGCTGCCTTGCTGCCATAAAAGAGTTGGCAAATTATTAAAACGCGGTAGGTGTAAATTTCAACGATATTTATTAATGACGCTTAAATTTTGGAAACGGATGCATTTATATTTGTTTGTATTTATACGAATTAGATTATCTACGTTTTATATTAAATATGTGCAATTTTATACATATTAAGCTAAAACTCAAGAAATAAAAAAACAACTTAGAACTATTGCAAAAAGATTTTAATTATAATATTTGTGTGCATGTCACACATAACTACTGAAGGGACAAGAAACAACTCATATCAAGAAAAACCTTTACTTCACAATGAAGATAAATGATTAGAGCGAAAATCACATTTAGAATTAAAATAATATAAAGATACTTAAAATATCATTTGTCTTTTTTGACAATTCATGTCCCTTGTACGGTTACTGAGCGATATAAACAGATTAGAGAAACAAAATATTTTAATTCGTAGAACTTACAAAATTGGGCCCTTAAAAGCTTCAATCCATGTTTCAAATTTATGTATTTGAGACAAAATATTGATCTAAAAAATGTGTGTCAATTATGTTAATTCCATTTCCTAAGTTCTACTGAAGTTACGTTTTTAATTCGGCTAAAATATGGTTTATTTGTAATAATTACCCCGTCTTCTACCGATCGTGAGAATTAATAGAACTGCATGTAAGCTTAACTATACTTTTTTTATGTATAAGTATTTAATAAAGTACTCTTAAAGGAAGTTTTACAACTGTGCGAAGCGGATGTGCGAAGACAATCGATTTCGTTGAAAACTGACGTGGCTGACACAAACATCTTTGTAAAAAAACTCATATGTACATAGAGTCTTCCTTTGGGCGTACTGCTCTACGATATTTTCTAAATCAGATTAGTTAGTTTCAACAAGATTTGGCTTCATATATATTTTAAGATGTCGTGGGTAATCCTCGCTCGTTTATTATTTATTTATCACGTCTGTTTTTACTACAAATATAAATGATGTAAATATTTTAATAAATCAAATAAATTATAAAACAAACACATACAATTTCAATTTAGATGAAAATTCTTTGTATAAATAATACAAAATATTTTCTAAATTTAGTTAACAAATTAGTCTCTTTAATTAGAAGTATTTTATAAAATAATAACTATATAATTTATACTTGATTTTCAAAGCATTACTTTTTGGCAAGCGCTATGCCCAGGCCCAAAATACCGCCCAACACAAGCACTGCTCCGCCTGCCACTGCCATACCTTTCTTCAAATCTTTATCGTATCGCTTTTGAATGTACTCCTGTAAAAAATGGGATTTTATTTATATACGCATAAATGGAGGCATAAATATATTTTGCAGCAAGTTTTAATAGTTAAGTATATATTATAATATATATATTATATATCGGGTGTTTTTTTGCTTTATGAGAACTATCGATATCGATAACTATGGTTTCACAGCTGAGAATGGCAAACTGTCTTGACATTTCTGATCACTAAGGTTTGGCAAATTATCATAAATCCTGTGACGCCAGAAAAATGGTTCCGAATTGTGAAAATTTGCTTTGAAAAAAATAAAATAAAATAAATAAAAAAAGAAATATGTTCGCGATTTTCATCACTATCGGTCCTTGTTTCTTTCGAAATGAGGAAGGAGCTGTCGTTACGGTGACCCGAATTGCCATAAAGCGTGCTTAACAATCCATTTATTGCAATATTCAAGCCACCATTGACGCCACACGGCCAGATTTAATGGAAAATATACTTAAAAATTGGTCTAATCGAATGGAACATGTAACTCGTTGATGCGGCGGATATATACCGGATATCATATTTAAAAAAATGATCATGAAATGATCTACCATGATAATTTCGTTTGGCCTTTTATGCGGTGCTGTAAATCGGCGAAAGCATTGTCGTCATCTCCACAAGAATTTTCAAGTGAAGGAAAACACGCAAACTTAAAGTAAATAATCGATTAAATAAATAAAAGAAATTTAAAAAATGTTAGAAAAGAATATATTCTTACTCGGCCACTGATTATTTCACATCTTCATATAAAAAATTCATTGTGCTACCGACCCCCGAATGCCGTTATCGGAATCGAATCACCACCCACTGCAGACCAAGAGCTCCAGCAACTTTGGCTCAATTACGGTCTGGATATTGCAGTTTAACTTCAATCAAGAAGAATTTATTAAGGTGACAGTATTCACCCAGCTGAATTTTTCACCGTAGGTATGGCTTACGTCAAAATGATATGCTTTGTTTGTATGTATTGGTATGTTTACATTTGCTTGCTGATTTTGACGTGATGGTTGGACCAAACGCAACAACAAATACATGTAGGGTTTTACTTATATGTGTTTGCCGTCACCTGTAATAAATTCGCCTTGACTTCAATTTATCCAGACTCGACGCCGACATACTCAATATATGTCCGGCATGAGAAGGTACGCCGCTCGATTCTAACTACCTATTCACATGCGCTCTCAAACCCACTCACCTAACAACTTTCTCCCTCTCTACCCAACCAATCAAAACAGCAGTTTCCTGGGCCTACCGTTAGATGAATTAGACGATGACGATCGGTGACTTCAACGTACTAGCAGAGTTTGCAGAACTGCTAAAACAACATAAAAACTGCATAACCATAAGAGGACATTAAACATACATTACAAATTGCCAAATGATCATCCTGAACACCAGTAGAATTATGCAGCAGAATGCTATTATTATTAAATGTGCGATTTACGCAGTCATTTCTGTATTAGCGTAAATATGATGATAATAACTAATTATTATAGTATACTTATATACTGAGAAAACTGATGCGACGTAAAACACATTCATACGTCACATTTTAAATATGAATACGTGTTATACCTATCTAAAATAACCAGCAAAGTCATAGGCAAAACTTTCCTTTACTACCACGATATATTTGAATGGGGGGCGGAGAGGGAGGGGGCGTGGCACCACCCACCACGCCCATTAGAAAGAGCAAGGTCACACCATTATAACTGTGAAAGTCCCAACCTCCTAGTGTCCCTATAGAACCCCCAGGAGAAGTTTAAAAATTAGGTTTTTTCCGACCGCATTTGCAGTTTGTACTGAAATACAGTTGAAGAGAAGAGTATACAGCAGTCGTCAACCCAGCAAGCATTTAATTTAGGTTTTATATTTCATAGCACTTATGAAAACGTTGTTTTATCGTAAAAGTTATGAGTGCCGATGGCGAAAATTTAGGTAAAAAATTGTCCGATTTTGCATTATTTCACTATTTATAAATTTTTTTTTTTGTGAAAATATTTGTTTTTGTTAAAAACACGGATATTTGAAATGAAAAAAGCGCCGCAGGCGAAAATTTGGTCTTAAAACCGCGCGATTTTTATTCCAAACTTTCAGTATTTGTAAAAATATTTGTTTTTGTAAAATATATGTATATTTGAAATCAAAAAAGCGCCGCAGGCGAAAAGTTGGACTAAAAATCGCGCGATTTTTATTCCAAATTTTCAGTTTTTGTAAAAATATTTGTTTTTGTAATATTATGTATATTTGAAACTAAAACAGCGGCCCTATAAATAATAAAATAATTGTTCGCTTTTGGTTGACTGGGTTTTTCTTATTTCGCTTTGTTCTTCTCTCTCTCATCGTTCGTTTGACAGTTTGCTCCTCAAATTTATTCTGCACGGTATTACAAACGGTTAGAAGAACATTTGTAATAATAGAATTTTAATAGAATTTGGACTATTATTTAGTAAAAATAGCTTTAAATCGAATCTTAATGTAATAAAGAATGTTTATAAGTGATTTTGTTACTTTTCTGTGTTTGTATTTATGTGAAATAAGCGTCTGTAATAGGGAATTTTTTTAAGCTTATGCAAAAAAGGTGCATTTTTAGCGTTAAATATTGCTATTAATTCTTAATTTTAATTTATAAAAAGTATTATAAATCAAAAGGCTGATATAGTGACTACATTTGCGTGTTATAATTTTTAAATTCGGTCCACGCACTTAGACATTATAAGCAAATATATCGTGGTAGAAAAGGAAAGCACAGCCAAGTCATATTTCACAAAATACAAAGCCTCTTTACGTTCGCAATTGAAGGCTTTTGAATAATTTCGAGTAATAATTATATTTATGTATATTTTATAAAGTAAACTTTTTCTAAATACCTCTAAGGACCGAACTTGTGGATTTTCCTCTATTTCCAAGAAAACTTTACAATATTGCAGGGCAAGAGCGTAGTTTTTCATTCGTGCCTCCCCTAACGACAAGTAATAGAGATAATCTCGTCGCCCCTCTGGATGTTGCTCCATGAGTTCTTCCAATAATTCTATCCCCTAAAATTAGTGTAATAATTATATTTCATCAAAAAGTGCAATAGTAAATTATACATAATCGATGATTCATTCGACCAAAATATTTTTTATGCGTAGAATAAAATTTATATACCTTAGCGATGTCCTGCTTGTGAGCGCACCTGACAAGGCAGAATGCATAGCCGAATTTAGCTTCTATACTTGCACGTCCATCCAACTCTAGCTCTCGAAGATATCTTTGTTCATTTCGCTGCAAAAAAAAGGATGTTTATTTCCTAATAATTGCATTGTTATTACACACATCAAAATCTTCTTGCGGTACTATAGTTTCCATCATCTCCTCCATAACTTTGAGTTCTTCTTTTTCCAACTCCACTTTTAATCCTTTTCAAAGCACAATTAAAATAGTTAAAATATTTCGCAGAATTCCCCGAATTAAAACCTTAATTAAAGCCGATGAGACAACTCAACATTAAACAAAGATAAGAGATGGTACTAACTGTAATCGATTTAATTTGAACACTTGTATATTAAATTCTGCGTAATGTTGATAAAATAGGTCCACGAAATTGCGTTTCTAACAATTTACGATTACCGATAACCCTATTGCTCGACTTCCCATATCCCTCATATAATTTTGCCAATAAATAAAAATCTGAATAAACATAACAAATCAATTGGCATTTAAAATATATGATGTTTATTCTATTGCGACTGGCGTGATCTACATGCTTCTAATATTCTACAAAGCAGGAGCAACGACAACGACAGCATTTGATAATTATAAGAAGTATGGCCATCTTAGCAAGGGGGAGCTTTAAACCTTTATGCCCATCACGAATGACAGATTTATTAACAGAAGCTATTTCATGACAGAAATACACTCGAGTCTTATCATTGCCTGACGAAATAGAAAAAACTTTCTATTCTTTTTTATATTCAACGTTCAAAGTGGAAATCGATCTCATGTTCTACAGCCAATATGTCTCGTTCATGGAAACTCGTCTATTACGATTGCATTTGGAAAGTAGGAGATTAGCAATAATGATAGAAACAATATCGCGCAAATCAAGGAGTGCGTGTCGTCACATTGGCGCAGTTGTGTGGAAGTGATGTGAAAATGCGAACATGCAAGAAGAAATTACACAAACAACACGAATAAATTGCGAAAGTGTGACGTCACACACACACAGCAATTCTGTCAAATTTCAAATGATGACAGCAAAGTAGAGGGGTCACGATCGGCGCTACCTTATTATTCTCGCCATCGTGGTAGATTAAATTATGCCTTTTGGATAGCAAAATACTATCTGAAGCTATATTATTAATCGTTTATTTTATTTTATTATTTTTTATTTTTGTAAATATTATTTTCATTAAATTGAACTCAAATTTTTGTTTTGAACCACCCAATCATTTTATATATTTGGTATTCCGTTTACCTGCACTTTTTCGTTAACCGTTGAAGAGCTCGTAAAAGGAAATATAAAATTACTTATCCATGGTCTGACCACAACAAAGGACAGAAAAGCAGGTAACATATTTTATCTAAAACTCCCAGAATAATTCCATAATGTTAGACAACAAGCAATTATTTATCTTGTATAAAATAAGCTTTTTATAATTTTAAAATATGTGGTCACGGAATTAAAATAAAAATTATACTTAGTAGCAAAACACGATGTAGAGAATACTAAAGGTGACACGTTTCGAAAACCGCTACTTTATTTCTCACGACTTTGACAACTAGGTGACGCTATCACTTGAAATTAACAAAACAAAGAAAAGGAAAACAAAAAAAAACATGTGTGTAAATATTCTAATAAAAATTATGCCCCACGAGTTAAATTGCGACAGCGCGAATTTTAAAAATCCCTAAATGGGTTTTTTCACCGATGACGCCGTGGCAAGAAAGTGTTTTGTGTTTGTATATACAATTTCTTACTTTCGCTTTTTTCTCCACTGCACAAACAAGTAGTTTATCTTCCTTTTCTTGTTTATATGCAGCGTTGACGTCACAGCGAATTTGAAATCATGTACTTTATCATTATTGGTTACAAAAAACATATTACTATATTATACCATGAATCGAAAACTAGAACTAAACATGTTTTATAATATCGTTGTAAACGAGGTATAAAATTACAGCTTGAAAGCATACAAAGTTTTTTTTAGAACTTGAATGCAACACTGTACAACTAACTCGTTTGATGAAAACTGCTGGCTTTCTCACTTTAAGATTTTACTATAAAATTTCATTTTATTTATTTGTCGATGTAGATTTTAAATTAAAGCACATTAAATACTTTCACATTAAGAGAGGAAACGGCACTGGGGCCAGAAATATGAAGTAAGAGTTGCATGTATCTAAAGCGACTAAGAGACTGTGACTTCGACCGCAACATTCCCGACCGGGAGGGAGATCTACAAATGGAGCAACACAGCAATCACAATCAATCGAAATTATTCATTTGTACGACCGTTGATTTTCGAGACGAATTAGAAGAGGTTTGTAGCATGTACTTTGTAGTACAGTAGCAAAGTCAGAAATACATGTCACATTTGTT
This sequence comes from Anastrepha fraterculus, assembly GCA_037575425.1. Classification (NCBI taxonomy): domain Eukaryota; kingdom Metazoa; phylum Arthropoda; class Insecta; order Diptera; family Tephritidae; genus Anastrepha; species Anastrepha fraterculus. The sequence goes on from JAYXIM010014567.1 coordinate 89,419, forward strand.
AAACTTCAGGAATACGTGTAAATTGTGCACTTCAAAACATTTCGAAAGCAGCATATTAAAAATGCGGTTACGCATAAATATATACAATTAACATTAAGCTTTATATCTCCTTTTTTCTAAATTTCTTTACAGCGATTTGAACGTGCCTATATAAGTCTACAACAGCAAATCAATGGCCTCAATGAGAAGGATATGCATGACATTTTGTCCCAACTCGTATGTAAGGAGAAGCAGCATGAAGATATTTCAATAGGGTTTTTATACACAATGCTAACCGATCCTGTCACAGCACCAAAAGCTTATCGAGATTTAACACTTGTCGCTCGGGATGGAATGAACATGGTCGTTTCAAATTTAACGATGCTTGTGGCTGAAAAATATGGCAAATTAACGGAAATAGCACGCCGCCAACTCATATGGCTACTTCGCGAACTTGTCAAACATCAAGTGCTTTTAGTAGAAAATATTGTGTGGAATTGCCTTAGGCAAGCAGGTGGTGGTGACGTTTCAATCAAAAACATTTTTCTAGTTGAGGGTCTGCTCGATATATTCATCGAGTATCGTGCTTGGCTAGAATCACAGGCTTTCCTTGTACAAACAGTAGTTTACAGCTACGTTCGGCTTATAGAAGACCATGCGAATCCCTCATTAACTGTGCTTCGACAAAAAGAAGTGAAGTTTATAATATCGTTAATTCGTGATCGGTTCCTGGACATTATACCTTTGGGTAGAGATTTTGTCAGGTATGTTGTACTGTTATCAATATATATTTCTCATACAAGGATGTTCCAACGTGAACAGAACTTTTTAAAAATAAGAGCACCAATAAATTTTATTGGCAAAACAGATTTTTCATATTAAAAAAAAATCAATTTGCGCGGTCGAATGAAAATAATGAAAAAAACGTTCCCAATAATTTTTTGATCTTGTTGCTTTGTTTTTTTTTTTCTTTCGCCGTGTGCATGTGGCTGTCAGCCCAGAATGAAACAAGGCGAATTCATTTTTTGTTTTCTACTTTGTCAAGACTTTTCTTTGACAATTAAACGTACAAAACATTGTGGTTGGTCTAGTGCCACCACCTTTAATGTATGCGCCTTGGTATTAGCTCTTATCTCGATTCTCATATCATGCATAAGTACTCAAAAAAATACACTGCAAAGATATTAACTCGGCTTGTATTCATGCTATGGAATTTGACTAAGTCAATGATATATATTTCCATCAATAATGGAACCCAGATATAAAGAGTCATGTTTACTTTGAAAAGCTTCTTGTATGTTTTTTTTTTTTCATTATAAGCTAAATATTTAAGATTTAAGCGATTTACATTAACTTATATGTGCATACAGCCTTTGCATTCATTTTAAAGAAGTATTAAAGTGTAAACCATTTTTTACAGGCTTTTACAAAATGTCGCGCGAGTACCCGAATTCGAACAGTTATGGCGCGACATTTTACATAACCCAGAAAGTCTACATCCAACATTTACAGGAATTTGGCAACTTTTGCAAACACGTACAAGTAGACGATTCTTGCAAAGCCGTTTAACTCCAGATATTGAACGTAAATTAACGTTCCTTGCTTCTACGGTTAAATTTGGCAATCAGAAGCGTTACCAGGATTGGTTCCAGGATAAATATTTTGCAACTCCGGAATCTCACAGTTTGCGCTCAGATTTGATACGTTTTATAATAAATGTCATTCATCCTACAAATGATATGCTCTGTTCGGATATTATACCCCGATGGGCTATCATTGGATGGCTAATATCATCTTGTACAAACCCGATTGCATTGGCTAATGCCAAGCTTTCTCTTTTCTATGATTGGCTCTTTTTTGATCCAATTAAGGATAATATCATGAACATTGAACCGGGAATTTTAGTAATGTATCATTCAATACGAAATCATCCATTTGTAAGCAGTACACTATTGGATTTTCTTTGTCGTATAATGAAAAACTTTGACATACGGCACGAGGACAAAATACGCACAGGCGTGTATAATTCATTAAATAAGATTCTCGAAAAGCAGGTATGTATTTTGAAGGGACTAAACTTAAGAAAGAAACACACATTTGACCCAATTATATTGTACTATATTGAAATAGTTTTTATTTTTTTGTTAGGTTTTTCGATTTTGTTGATTCTGCACAAATAATCAAATAGTAATTCAATTGTACGTTCGATTCTACCTTAATTCCATGACTAACATCAAAATTATATAATATATTTTTTATTGAATTTTTTTTTTGTAATAGCGTAGCATATTTTCTTACATTGCTTTTACGTCTATGCGACTAAACTGTATTTCTAACGTGTAAAGAATTATATATCATTCGAAAATTATTTTGATGCTAAAGGCAAGGCGAATTTATTAAACGTGGTGGCACCAGGCCAACAGCAACGTTTCGCCAATTATAATGTCACGTCAAAGTTGAAAACAAAATTGATTTATTTATTTAAAACAAATTGCGCACTTTTTATTTTATTTATTTTAATTTATATTATTATATTATATTCGGCTTCGGCCGATTATTATTTTGCTTATTATATTATTAGGCAAGGAGAATCTATAAAACGTGGTAGCAGTATACCACAGCACATTTTCTTCCGACGTGTACATCCCAAATTAAATTACGAATCTTATTTACATTCATTCACATGCCATTCTGATGTATAAAATGTTATTGTTGGCCTAGTGCCACCTCCTTTAATGAATTCGCCTTGGCTGAAGGAAAGAATTTTTTGAAATTTCAAATTAATACTAATATAATATTACTACAAGCATGAAATTAAATATGAATGTGTAGATGAGGAAAAGAATAAAGACAAAAGCAGAAATAAAATAAAAAGTACGTAAAGATAGAAACAAAGTTGAAGGTAAATTTTAAAGCTTAATATAAGCACAATTGTGATGATGAATAAGTAGATAAGGAAACGAATAAAGATAAATATAGGAATGAAGATAAGAACAGGATAAAAATGGAGGCTAAGATAGAGATAGAGACAAAGATAAAGAGACGAGGATAAAGATGAAACTAGTAGAATTTCAACCACTACCCGCGCACTAGTCATAAAAATTATGTGGAACATAAATCTTTAGATTACTCCATTTCTAAGCAAACATATATTCATTGTATTATAACTAGAAAATGACCGACCATCATTTTTTTAGGTTGAAGACTTGCCGAACCGTAGCGAATATTTTCTTGAGTACAAAAAATGTATATCGCATTTTTTTTTATTTAAATCTCAACTGGTTTTATTTATAAAAAAAAGAAAAAAAGGTGCTTCGCTTAAATCACATAAATTTCAGTTAGTTCATATGTATTAAAAAATATTTGAAGTTTTACCTACCATGAGTACGTTAACATTTTTATGTAGACAATTTCCGTTAAGTGTTTATGATACTTAAAACACTTCGGAAAAATGTTTAACCAAATGAAAGCAAGCTAGCAAAATATTAGCTGAAATGTTCCCACATTCCCAAATTTCAAAGGCTTTTTGTTCTGTGACAAAAATTATCTCTAAATTGTGATATGGAGAAAAACTTCTGATAAACTGCTACGATCATTTAGTAGGTTTGAATGCCAATGTTATTGTTGCTCTTTAATGTCACCTACGACCACGTATTAACTCTTGGTAATTTTCTACCGTTTGACAAGAGACAGTAGTTATATAAAAATCAGCACAAAACTGTAGCAGATTACAGCCAAACATCTTATGCCGATTACACAGAGGATCACATAATAATAGTACAGCTACTTTTTGCACAGCTTTCATTGTATAGAAGGAAATGCATAACTTCGGCAACATAAAAAAAAACGAATCAAAAATCAATGCGAATTTTTACGTACTTTAAACTTGATCATTATTATATCAAAATTGAGAGGGCTATAAACCTTCATATCCTATAAAAATTTCAAATTTTGATAAAAATTTGTTGAGTTTTTTTTTTTTTTAATTTTGTAGAAAGTGTTAAACTTTGATTTTACCTATGGTTTTTGTTATAGTTTAACTTACATTTTTATAAAAAAATACGTAAATAGTCAAAACTTGGCAAACTGTCGGCTATTGTTGTGAACACCTATGTATATGCAAACATACAGTATTGGCCAAAACTATAACACCCTAGGAGGGTGTCGCATTTACAATATTACGATTGCTGATTTTCTCAAAACAATGACATCAGAAATACAAATATTTTGCATTTTATTTTTGTTTATATATTCACTTTGAATAAAACAGCATACTTGGGGCCAATTTTTTTTTATTTTAACATAAAATAGTTTATAATAGTCAAAAATTCTGACTGCAGCACATCTTTTAGGCATTAGAGATATTAAGCTATCAATAACATCCTGTGATATGCCTTCCCATGCTCCTTTTACAACTTCAAACAGTTCGACTTTTTCTGTCTTTACTTGGTAGCCAATAAAGAACCTCTTGGTGAATTTTTACCAATGAAAAACTTCTCGTCTCAACTATCTACCTCTTGGTAGCTGCATAAAACAGTAGAATCCGTCATCTGCAGACCAATCAAAATTGAAGAAGATGCTCGGCATAAACGCCTGTCTGCAATTCATTTCCTAAAAAAGTTCTTTCACATAATATCGCTACCTTCCGTTTCTCCATCTTTCATATATGTATCTCTGCTAAAACTATTCATATAAATATATCATTTTTGTTTGCAGGTCATTCCAAACTTACAGCCACTATTCGAGTCCCCGAAATTGGATCGAGAACTGCGTAATTTAATTCGTGAAAATTTCCGTGAATTCGTATTACCCACCCATACTGCGTCGCCAATGGTAACAATGCCACCGTTTAAAAAAGAAGCAGATCAGCGTCTACTGCACAGAGGGCAAACCTTTTTCGGTGGGCCATTGGCGCAACAACATGAAATGCATCTACAAAATAATTTCCAACTCAGTTCTGCTGTGGCTGATCTAGCAGAAACCCAAGGCGTCGTTGATACAAGTGGCATTGGTAGTGTTGCCGCCAGTGGTGCACCTGTCATCGATGAAGATAATAAGTTGTCGATTATAGCGCCCGAAAGTAATGATATTGAAGCCGAAGCCGCCTTCAGCGAAGATGACGAAGATGTGGCGAAAGATACCAAGAATGAGGAGCTTACGGACGATGATGACGATCTGCCTTTATCGAAAGTACGATTAAAAGAGAAGCCAACACCGGAAAAGATAGATCTACCCGCCTCCATTAGTGACACATTCGAAACATTCGTCACAAAACGCAACTCATTTACGTGGGAAGCTTTTTTGTCGGATTTTCGAACATTGCCCGCCTCAGCATTGGATGAAGCTCAATTGAATTATGTGATCTCGAATACGCATTTAATTTTACGCGAAACATTGCCACAACAAAATATCTTCACCGATAGTAAAACAGATGAAAAAAATTTGGCAAAGAGCATAAGCTATCCACTTTTCGGCCTGTTTCGTTTTCTCTACGAAAATGATGAGAAGAGCAAAAAACCGTTTCAAACATTGCTAGCAGAGATATGTGAGCGGATTCCGGAAATCGGTTACTTGCTACTCTATTTCATGAAGGTGCACGTTAAACTGCAGACACGTAAGAATAGCCAGCAAGCGGCTCAATTTAAAACGCCTATTTATCGTTTGCTGTGTGAGGCGAGTGGTGAAAAGGTAGACGATTGTCTAGCACGGGACCTAGATTTGTTAGAAAAGGAAAGTACAGCGATATTCCTTTGGTTATTGCCAGACATTTATCGCGAGTTTAAAAGTACAGCCATAAACAATAGCGAGTTGCTGCGAATTACATTGAGGTGTATTGATGCGAAGAACTTGCGTGACCTGATATATTATGTGGCGCAGGGAAAACTGACACTCTTTAAACAAGATGGACTGATAGACTGCTTGCGCGAAAGCTTGGTTTATGAAACTTTTGAGCAGTTGAGTCTGTGGCAGTTAGTGCAAGCGCATGATGTCCCTCTTAAATGTTTACAGGTAATTTAATTTGTTACTTATTTTAAGCGAAAATTCTCATTGGAAGGGTATTAAATTCTGGAAAATAGCTGAGGGTTTCACATCAAGTTAGACAGTTCGGGCGGGACATTGGTTGTCGTCATTATCAAGGTAAAGAGAAGCATATGAGCTCTCTTTCTTAGTAATTGCCCGTTGTTATACCAACTGCGTAAATGACTAGATTGCATGAGACTCTAGTGATGGGTGCATGCATTATTTATAGGCCTCGCTTATTTATATTATAGGATATAGCATGCATCAGGACTCTCGTAAAAACATTCATTATTAATGTCTTGAAGTACATATATCAAGATGCCTTATGGCGAAATTCCCGATTCAACTGTCATATGGGATAATTTGGTCAGAGTTTTTGAATTATCTTCAGTTTTACGGTTAAGCCTTGTTAATTCGTTTTCGCCGTAAATTCTTCCATAGATTTAATATTCTATGACTTCATCCATACATTAGACAATTCTCAAGTACTCTTTTTCAACTTTCTGTGTTTGATGTTAATATACATAACTTGAAGCATCTCTTGGTTTAGCGCTAGAGAGCTCGTGCTATGAGCATTTTGCCGACCGCGAGAAGCTATCTAAAATTGAAGAATGCTTACCATAGTTTTTTCAAAATATTATTTTTGCATAAAACTACAAAACTTTAATGTTTTTTTCCTGATTCTGTCCTTATTAAATAATATAAACTTGAGAAAACTATTGTAAGACAAAAAAACAAATCGTTTTTAATATGCTCCCCATGCGAAACTCGTGTTTCACAGAGAATGTCGTCCACTCTAACTTTAAAGGTCTTACCATCAAGGTCGACAAGTGCACCTATCTCGATAAAAGATTTGCAGTGTACAGTTACAGTTTATAACTTAACTATAAAAGCCCAATCATAGATAAAAATTAAATTTGGATGTTTCAAGCGCGACCGTGGGTTTCGAACCCGAGCTCTACCGAATGGTAGTCACACACAAACTCATTCAGCTACGGCGGCCGCTGCTTATTTGCATTATTTATTTAAAATTATACTACTGAGTTGGTTCGGGAGGTCGCAAAGATCTGCTTGTGCGTGTTTTCTGTGCAGTAGACGTCAAAACGAAGTTGCTCCGGTTACACCGACCAAACAACTGTCCCACGACAGTCGGCTCTACGTAACCGGAACGACCCGGCTTTATATCCGGCCAAGGACTGTCACTTCAGCAGCAAACAACTGTCTGGTTTCGAGAGCTTGCCTCCATTATCATTTTTCTTTTCCAGCATAAAATTCGAGCTTACAACTCAATTTTATTTATTTCTAAAATTTTAAAACTAAACTTGCATATATTAGGATATTTTACCTGAGCTTGAATCTTCAAGTCATCCAGAAGCGCTCAGTTATATGCTCTTATGGCTTAAAAACGAGGAACCTACGAATGAACTGATACGTCTTTTGCTGAGTAGAGAGACAAAATCTCGGGGCGATCCATTTGTTACTTCGGCATTGCGGTAAGCAAACTTGTATATACATATAAATCTTTGGAACTGTATGTACAATTATGTGTTTCAATATATCAAATAAAAGCTTCTGGTGTCAACGGGGCGAGGAAAAATTATCAGAAATCATAGCATCACTGCTCACGTCAAAGTATCCCAGTTCATCTCCGAACAAGCGAAAAAGGCTAACTAAAGGTAGTTCAGCAATGAGTGGTTTACCCTCCGCCGATCAGGTATTATATACATATGAAATTTATAAAAAAAAGCTTTAAATATAACATTTGCCTTTCTCTTAACTTGAGGTGTTGAGTCACCTGGAACATTATCGACGAAGTTGCAGGCATGGTACAGGCACAGGGCTGTACGTTTACGATACTATGCAACGCGCACTACAGGCGGCGTATACGCATAGCAATGAGAGCACAAAAGTAAGTTTACATATTTGTTAAAAAATTTTTAATAACCAGAAACGTGACTTATTCAAACTCAGACAGGTTCTGGAGTCCGAGTGAAAGTGAATATGAAAATTTACCTGAATACAAGTGATTTTGAAAAACGAATTATTTTTTAATTTCTTAATTCATTTTGGATTCACTTTCAAAATGAGCTTTACAGCTGACGGCTGTCTATTTAAACAAGACATACATTTTTTTTTTTTTCATAAAAAAACTTTATAGCGTTAATTTTAACAATAAAAAATCACAAAAATAGTATCAGCAGCGACACCTCTTTTACGAGGGAGGCAACTTTAAGCGCGTGTAAATAATTTTTCAATATCGGTATCTTTTTTTATTATAATAATTGTCTCAAAATAACAAATTATACAATCAAAATTAAAACATGCTTTAAATGAATTGTATTACGTTAGATATGAGGATTGACTGTATTTTGCAAGCCTTTATTGAATTATACTTTACTTCTCCAGTGATCAGTATGGTTCCCTTCCTTCCCTAATATTACCAAAAATATAGCATTGCCTTCTTTAGGCGCTTCCGTTCGCTACCGTTTGTACCATTTTTTGTATATTATTTTCGTTGTGATCAGTTTTGTTTTATCATTTGTTTTAAAAATGGCTCAATTTTGTATCATTTTTTCACTGTAATTCATCCACATCTAACCTTTTTTTCATCCAGCCTTTTTTGAATTGTTTAAAAAAAATTTAGTTATGAATGTTTAGGCCCATAGCAGCGTCAGAATTATTAATGTGTCGGCCAGTGATTGGCCAACCAGAACAAGTTTCAGCCTAAATATCGAAATTCTCAAATGCCCCTAAATACAGGGTCCAGCACTCGAAGTGTAACCAACTTTAGACCGCTCGCGCAACTGATGCACGGGCATCAGCTGTCTGTTAGTTGGCTAAATAGCAGTCCAGAGTATTGCTTACAAGCGCATGGAAGCATTTTGCCGAGGGTAAAAAAAAGAGTAATGAATTTCAAACGTAATAGTGTGATGAATTATATTTGAGTGGAAAATCACAACCAGCGATTGTTCATAAGCTGCAAAACCTTAAAGTTAATAAATTTTTTGTTTATCGCAAAATGACTCGTTGCAATGATACTGGTAGCATCGCGAAAAAAAGCGAAGAAGCGACTTGAGTGAAATCCCCAACGAAGTGCCAATCAAATAGCGAAAGAACTGAAAATATCTCTGACCGTAGCATCCGCCGCATACTGAAAAATTATCTCAAAGTCAAGCCCTACAAGAGTCAAAAGGTGCCGTCCACACAATGATTCTCAAATTCACCAGACGCGAATCCGATGGAATATTCTCTTTGGGCCATTTTGGAGAACAAGGTCCGAATCTTTTATCACCAACCTCGAGGCGCTTAAAAAAGCTATTGTCCGCGAGTGGGTCAAAATACCTGCAACTCACATTCGGGCAGCTTTTGCGATTCGTTTCTGGACGGTTTCAAGGCCATAGTCAATGCAAAAGGTGGTCATACCGAGCAAAAGTAAATTGATTCTTAATTTTGTATTATTTACTTTGAATTAAATAAAAGTAATTTTTACTTTGAATTGAATGAACATAATTTTCTAAACTAAATTTATGGCCTTTTTAATTGGTTACACTTCGAGTGCCGGACTCTGTATAAAAATTGTTTATCAGCAACTTGGTATAATTAATTTTGTTGGCACCGGATTTCAGTATGTTTTTTGAGACCAGCGCTCGTGTATTGCTAAAATGTATTCAATATTAATTTATTTTCACTACCCTACATTTATATCATATATCATATATGAAATATTATACTTTGGGCGATGATGACTTTTTTTAATGTTCACAATGCAACTAATTTCTTCTATTTTCTATGTTGTAATATTTTAGAAGCAATACAGTGATTTATTTGCACTGGCGGCGGAAGACGAGACTACAGCTGTGGGGAGACGTGGTGGAAGTGGGCGTGGTAGAAAACAACCTACCAGCAAAAAGGATACAAACAATCATAGTACGAGCAATAAGAAAAATTCAGATCCAGTTAAAACCATTTATTCATCAGATGAAGAATCAAGCGAAGTATGCTTACTAAAAATTATTAATATACAATATAATACTGTAATTTTATAATTTTTTCAGGAGGATTGGCCGAAGCAGAAGATCTCACAAGCCAAGAAGCGAAAAAAAACTATCAACGATTCTGACTGACAGTACCAAGGGTTTTATTGTTATGAAGTAGATCCATATAGTAATGAGAAAGATTTTTCTAATTAAATTGTTTAAATAAACTAAAAAAATACAAATAAAAAGATATAAATAAGAATTAAAAAGAATAAGGCCAATGTAGATGTTTCAAGTGTTGAAATGTTCACGTTATATTTTTTTATTTTTCATCGAAAATAAAAGTAAAGTCTAAAAAATTACAATAAGTAAACATATGTAAAGGTGCGATAAACACTGAAACAATAAAAATGATTGTACATCTTTTTGATCCAAATTTCCACCATGCAATACTATTACAAATGCATTTGTATTTTTGAATACCATTCTTACACATGTGCAAAATGTATGTATATTATACGTAATTTTTTATTAAGAACTTTATGAGTTCACCTTGTGTTACGATTACTATTTTATGTAGTTCTAATACTACTTCAATCGTAGAAGTTAATTTATGTTTTGATTGCCTTTAGGTAGACTGTTTGTTTACTATCTATCAACCTGTAAGTATTTTCCTAAACCAGTAATATCACCGACAGTGATGAACAAATGAAGAAATAAAGCTATATTCGTACAGTTGATCGTACATACATACATACATACATATATATTATATATTTTTTTTTATTTACAGTGTGTTCATAGATTAAATAATAAAGACAATGAATAAAATTCGTGTTAAAACTTCAAATGTTGGCAGCATTCACTGAATAAGTCAATAATTTAATTTGTTAATAACATTTTTGTTGCGATCACGCAGTCCATCTACTTTAGAACCGATGCATGGTGTGCGTTTCTTGCGTGAATATGATCGTAAACAACGTTGTTCCGCTGGCGATTGATTAACTGTAATTTATAGGATTTTATGAATAAACAAATTTTTATTTTTTCAAAATTAAAAATAACAAAAAGAATGTGCCATGAAAAGTACTGCCAATTACGCACACTTGAGGAAACCAGTAACTCGGTGCCTAAAGTCTAGACAAAATAAAATGCGGTAGAGGTCGCGTATATCGCACATTTCCCTATACAAGTGACTCGGTTACTGTAATACCCAAACGCCTAGGAGTCTATAAGTGGTGACAATACAAAATGGTATGCGGTGGCGCGATCGCACCGCAATCATTTTTAGAGCAGTGATGGCCAAAAATCTCATGTTTTGATGCAATTTTTATATTTTTCTGTATATGTGTGTGTTTTATGTACATTTTTCATGAAGTTTTCTACCTAAATAAAAAAATAAATAGCTTCTGTTAGGGGTTTGGTCGGGCTCCTCCTCCTATTTGTTGTGCGCGTCTTGATGTTGTTCCACAAATGGAGGGACCTACAGTTTTAAGCCGACTCCGAATGGCAAATGGTTTTTATGAGTAGCTTTTTCATGGCAGAAATACACTCGGAGGTTTACCATTGCGTGCCAAGGGCGACCGCAATTAGAAAAAACGTTTTCTTCATTTTGGTGTTTCCTGCACGTAACCGTATATATCTTTGAATTTTGGTTTTCCTTCGTAACCGTAAGCAGCTATGAAATACTTTACATCTGTTTTGATATTTGCGATACAAATTTTAATATTAGAAATGAACAACGAAAAATTAATTGACTTAGTGAAAAAATATTCGTATTTTTATGACAAAATGCAAATGTCATTAATTCTACTTCAATATCAGCTGTTAGGGTTACGTTTACGGCATGGCTGATTCAAGTTTAAATAGCCGGTACAGCAGCAGCTACGATCATTCAATTAAAGGGATACGGTACACTAGACAGGGCTAGTTTACTGGGGCGGCAGCCCTTGGTCGAGAAAAACCCGAGTCTTCCGGTAACGTAGAACCGGCTGCCTAGACAAAACAAACAGAACACTCAGGATCGGACAGTGTACAGACAGGCCATAAACGACATTCATCGGGAGACCCTTACCACCTTCTTAAGCTCCCGACCTTCGAATGCCGTTATCACATGCCCCATCAAACCCACTCATCTAACACCTCTCTCCCTCTGGACCTGCCGTTAGATGAGCTAGACGAAGACGACCGGTGATTACACTACACTGACAGGGCAAAGGTACTGCTACAACACCATTCAAATAAAATTTTGTAAAATTTCTTATGAATGAGCATAAGCCATAGGCGAACAATAATTTGGGAAAATTAACGTACGAGTATATGCTTTGGGAATCACTGATTTTGAGTCACAAAAATAGGCACTCATACCGTTTTCTGGTTCTTACCTCTATCATTTTGTTCATATTGCTTGATCAGCTTTTTAGCTTCACGCAACTTTCGCAGCAATATCTCATTCTTTCGTTTTTCAATGTTCAACTCTTGATTGAGTTGGGATTTGGACTTCGATTCCATCGAGCTCAGTATACTAGATGAAAAAAGTGATGATTTTAAAAATATTTAGTAATTCTAAGTTTATACTTACGGATGATTAAAAATAGATGTGGAAGATGGGCGTTGTTCCGGATCCGGATGTGTCATAAGTTTGATGAGCTCATTGAATTCTGCACTTAATGTAGGTATATTTGGCACCTCACCGTTACGAAGTTTCTGCCACATCGGTCCATTTTTAGGTAAAGGCCCACCGCCTGCAGCTTCATATAATGTCATACCAAGTGAAAATATATCTGCTTTAAAGAGATCACTAAATTTTTCCTGAAGTATTTCGTAGGGTAGATAACGACAATCGCCTTCTTCAACATTTGGCTCTTTTATTGATGTCACATGACCAAGATCACCAATTTTATATGTTGTAATACATTCTGTATTGCCGAGCTCTTCATATATTCCATCCATGCCATCCTCATAATACTCTTTTGTCAGCGGTAGTGAAGTGGATTTATGTAATGAGGGCATTTTAGTGAGGAAAATATTACCCGACTTCAAGTCCATATGCACCAAATCATTAGAATGTATATAACGCAAACCTTCTGCCACATGAAGTAAGAGAATTTTTAATTCGGATTCAACAAGAAAGCGTTTTTGAATAAGAGATTGTAAACTGCCCCCATTACAATATTCATTCTGTATAAGCATATGATTATCTTCTGCCCAAGCAGAGTAGTACCGTACTACATTGTCATGTTTACCCAAAACAGCATGTGCCCATACTTCGTTCAAAGCTCGTTTTCTGAAAATAAATATTAAAGTTGCTAATTTTAAACACGAATGCTCAAATTAAATAAAAATATTTATGTAAATAATCATTTGTGAATACACCTGGACTCAGTTTTGTTCCCCAAAAATTTTTTCATTCAAATAAAATTATTTATTACTACTAGGGAAAATTTTTTTGGCGATTAGTCAAATAGATTTTTGTGAAAGCTTAAATCATGAAAATGTTTGAAGCTATTTGAATAGAACTACCTCTTAATATATAGTAATGATGTATTTGAAAAATGTTGAAGTTTAATAAAATTTCATAAATTAAATTTATCTATATCATCATACCATAACCATTGTTTCAGATATTTAAAACTTGATCGAAAATATAACAAAAATATACACATGGTTGTATGAAACTTACTCAAAGAAACTGCCTGCCACTGGCTTTATGCTTTTTTTAATGGCATATATACAACCATCCAACCGATTAAGGCATTGATAAACTAAACCGAATTCTCCTATTCCTGAAACAAAAATTGGAAATTATTTTCATTTTACAGACCGCGAAATAAATTCTAACCTATTAGTGAAATTTCTAAAAATTCCTTTTGGTAACGACTGATGTTAGTATCTTGTAAAGCTAGTCTCTTAGGTGCTTGCAGCACTTCCGTATTTCCATCTCCTTCATTATCTATTTCATCATCATCCTCGCTGTTTAAAAACATTTGCACCGACTGATTGCTTAAATTATCTCTTCCAAATTGAGTTCGGCAACGTTTTTTGTTTCGCGCTAAAAAGCCTAAAAATATACATTTTATATTTATATCAAATATAATAAAAAATATCAACTTACTATCAGGTGTAAAAGGATTAACATTCGCAGTCTGAGGTTGGAAATTGTCTAAAACTCGATTGTGTAACGGCAGCGATCTTGGTCGCTCAATTATTTCGTTTTTAGTTGCACCGTCTGCCGCCACCGCTCCAGACAGATGATTTCTTGATTTTTGAAGAATAGTTTTTGGAGTGGCGGGGGTGTCAAAAAGTCTCAGTGCTCGCACCTTACGGTATGGAGGAGAAACTGATACCGGAACAGCTGCAGATGAGCGTGTCTGTATTAGGCTGGAACGTTTATGTGATTCTTCGTCAATATGTGGAGATGCGAAACGAAGTTTCCGTGGTTGAATATTAAAGACTGGGGAAGGTGAACGCATCTCGACGCTTGAGTTTAATTCAATCTGATCCTGCGAACTATCGGCGTCATTTTTCCTTTCTGGTTGAAGCTTATGAAATGCTTCCATTTCGAGCACTTGTTGAGAACGAAAGAAGCACTAGTTTGCTAAACCTATTTACTTTCCTCAAAACACTTCGAATAAAATAATATCGCAAGAAAATCAATAAATAAAGTTATTCGACATTTATCCAAGTAAACCGAAATTGAACTTAAATTAATGTCTTTAAGTTGGCTGCTCTTCACAAATCAATTTCTGACCGTCGGAATTTTAACAAAGAGAACAGATATGTTTCTTTCAGAGATGCATTCAGTAATATTGTAGAGGACTAAAGTACGTTTACATATGCAGTAATTAGAAATAAATCCACAAAATTAATCTACCAGTTCACATACGGCAGATTACCTCCAAAATTGACAATCAGTTGTCAATACTATTTTGATAGGTTTTTCGTCATAGAAATTGCTTTGGTGGAGTATTTTGGAGTTTTGCTAGTAATAAACAGTTGGAGGAAATCCGTAAACGCCGTTTATTGAGATTTCAAAAACTTATAGCAGCAAGACGCATTCGAAATTCTATATTACATTTTATAATAAGTAATAAGAGGACAAAGCTTTTTCCATTATATGAATGCATAGTAATTAATACCCAACACAAATTTTATTACAATTATGTCTACAAACATGTTTTCTTTGCCGGCATTCATTTTATTTAGTTTTTACTTTGACATTCGTAAAAATAATTATCTATAACACAGAAAACAGATTTTGGGAGAGAAATTTTGCATGGGAAATCTCGCTTTTTAATTACGAATTGGGAGTTAATCATGATAATCTATTGTACTTATATGTGAACGTATTCTAAGTTCGGTCGCGTCTTTTGTATCTATAAATTTTTTTATTTACTCAATAAAATTTTAACGAGTTATCGAGATCATAGGTCTGATAATGTTACAAATAATATTCTAAAGCTACGGCGACACGCTCCAGCAGCTTATATTTGTGCGTGTCGGGTGCATGACGCTTGCCCGAGAAAAAATCTAAAATTTTTGATTTTCATCATGCAAAAGCAGACAAAAAGTATGTGTGACTCGAAACAACTATGTGTGTCACCCGACACGCACACATATAAGCTGCTTGACAACAAATTCATGACTTAAGTATAATGGTGCATGAGGAATTTTATGCAAGTTATAATGAATTGCGGGCTCTGTAGGCGAATAAGTTTGTTTGTGACTACAAATTGGTAGTGCCCCGAGTATATAGTATTTCTGCTGTGAAAAAGCAGGAGTGCATTTTTTCAGCAAGATGTCACGCTTTTTCTGTCATACGAAGTACTTCGATTTTTTCTTTATATGGAAGAAAAAGCCTAGCTTAGTAGCATATGAAGGGTCTGCAAATAAAACACATTTTTAAAAGAACGATGTGGAAGAAGAACTGTTCAATTCAAATGTTATCAATGTGGCACAATAGCTTATGCGTAATAGGTCTGTCACAATGGGTCCTTTGTGCTCGTTGTGGTAACGCGTTTGACTGACATGACATGTAAAACGTACCGTAGTGTTTAAATTCCATTTATTTTCTGCATTCGACTCAAATACACATAATCTATTTTGTCATCAGTGAAATTCGTTGCTGCATTGACCAGGACGGTTCTTCTACATATGGTTCAAGCAGCTAACAATCCGAACAACCGTACGGGAACAAGCCAACGTGAGAAGGCGAAGCATCCCAGCATAGCTGGTTGCGCGCTGGGTTGGGGACCCGCCACGTAAATAATCTGCATCAATGAGCGATTTTTTAACGTATCGCACATTTACGCTTACCCCCCGATGGAAGAGAAGGACGTTCCTATGAGCGCTGCCCCGTTCACGGCATAAAAGTCGTACTTGGCGGCTTCAACGCCAAGGTGGGCAAGGAGGGAATTTTTGGTCCCACAGTCGGAAAATTCAGCCTGCACAACGAAACATCCGGTACCTACGCAAAGAATATTCGACATCGAAAAGCTACTACAATCACAACAGACAGCCGAAAGATTCGCCACTCGACTCTCACGCCTACTCTCAGAAAGTACTGTCTAACAATGCGCAATGCACGAGCAACAAAGCCGCAGGCGCCGACGGACTGCCGGTTGAGCTATTCAAATATGGCAGCGAGGAGCTGGTAAGGTGCATGCATTAGCTGCTATGCAAAATGTGGTCGGATGAAAGCATGCCTGCCGATTGGAATTGAAGTGTGCTCTGCCCAAGCCATAAGAAGGGGATCCTGCAATCTGTGCCAATTATCGCGAGATTAGTTTTCTAAATATCACCTATAAGGTCCTAGCGAGCGTGAAAGACAGAAGCCCACCATCAACCAACTGATTGGACCTTATCAGTGTGGCTTTAGACCATTGACCAGATATTCACAATACGCGAAATCTTGGAAAAGACCCATGAAAGGAGAATCGACTTACACCATCTTTTCGTCGACTTCAAAGCTGCCTTTGATGAAAAGAACTTACCTATATCCAGCGATGTCTGCATTTGGTATCCCCTCAAAAATAGTACGGCAGAATTGGGAAAGACCTATACGAGCCGTTTGATACCAAACGAGGTTTCAGACAGGGTGACTCGCTGTCGTATGACTTCTTTAATCTGATGTTGGAAAGAATCGTGCGAACCGTAGAACTTAATCGCTCAGGCTCAG
Source organism: Anastrepha fraterculus (assembly GCA_037575425.1). NCBI lineage: Eukaryota > Metazoa > Arthropoda > Insecta > Diptera > Tephritidae > Anastrepha > Anastrepha fraterculus. The sequence continues at coordinate 106,573 of JAYXIM010014567.1, forward strand.
GCGTATGCCGATGATATTAACAACAAAACGAAGTAGCTCCTGACAACAAACAAACAGTTGGCGCACTCGCCTGTCCGCACCCACGTCACTGTTGACATTTATGATTTCGAGGTTGTAAACGATTTCGTTTATTTAGGAACCAGCATTAACACTGAAAGTATTCGATACTGTACCAGCTGGTAGTAACAGAGGAAGAAGGCGTAAGCGGTTATCGTCGAAATACGCAGCTTCAGAAACGGAATACACGTATGTCCAAATTAGAACCAGAGAATACACATATTACGTCGCAACTAGAAGCAATTGGGGCTGAGTGAACCAAAACTGAATCGTCCAAATATTTCAATCAGTGGTCCCAAAGTAAAAGCTCCATCCTTCGACGGCCCTTTCGAAACAACAGCAACAACAAATCACTAGAGTACTGCAAACAAAGTTACGTCGTTCGTAGTTTCGCTTAAAGCCTCCGCCGAAGTACTGCAGGTGATCCAGAAGCCAATAGGGGTAACTATGGGAGTCTGATGGCAGCAATAGAGAGACGTTATGGGAGTAACGTAAAGGCAGCTAATGTTCCAGATGGAACTGACGCATTGCTGTCAGAGGACAAATGAGACCTTGTTTAACGCATTGGCGTATGCAAAATAAACTGCAGATTTCATGGAAAAGATGAAGTTCCAAGCATACATAATAAGTATGCGCAATCCAGACACCAAGCGGGCAGCAAACTTAACACCGGAAGAGACATTTGCTGAAACAGTTTATTTTGCACTGTTATGGGAAACAGTAGCTCTCTTAAGCAAGCCAGTGCACAAAGTCCATCGGGCTCAAGTTGAAGAGCCTACCTCGTGGGAAGAATCAATTAGGAGAACTAAGAGATAGTCCTTACCTCAAACTCAGTTCTTACCTTAGACTCAGCAGTTCGGATGTAAAGTGTTACAACTGCGGTAAGGCTAGACACACAGTTGTCGAATACCACGTAGCCAACCGAAGAGAAGCTCGGGCGAAATGAAGCAAAATACGGTGGAGAGAAACTCTCTCGAGTATCGTATAGGCGAACTTGTGCCATAGAGGAAAGGTCCAAAGGATTGAAGTTCTGGAAGATTGCAGCTATATAACGCGGGTTCATCATTTGAGCTATGAATGTGGCGGTTCGTTTGCAACAAGCGACTTGACCAGACCATGCGGCCAAAACCATTGCTGAGGTTTTTGTGCAGATCTGAATGACTCGGTTTGGAGTACTTTTAGAGTTGCATTCAGCCCATGGAAGAAACTTCGAATCCGCAGTTTTCATTGATGAGAATTAGGAAACCACGTTCAACATCTGTGCAGATGTAATCAGATGGAATAGTCGAAAGATTCAATCGCTCTCTGGAGGAGCATTTGGTAAAGGTAGTTGGAAAATGCCAACTAAATTGGGACAAACACATTCAAAGGTTCCTGCTGTCCTCAACTGTACATGAAAGTACCGTCCATTTACCCGCAAGTACCATATTTGGAAGCAATTTAAGGCTTCCGGGTGATTTAGCGTTCGGAAGAGGTGCTGCTCCTGCAATGGACGAATGTAGTCATTGGGAAATACTGCTGGATAACATGGGTGAATTACACCTTAATATCAGACAACATACCAGCTAATGAGTGCCAAGATGAAGGATCGATTTGACCGTTCTGTGAGTTCCGAAGGATTCACCGGAGGTAATTTGCACCTCTTTATAATTCGCAAAGAAAGAAAGGGGCTACTCCAAAGCTGCTAGCGTCAAGGGAAATTAATTGTTTCATTTTCATTTGCGATGAACTATCGTGGGCATTTCATCGCATAACTTTTAATTAAAAAAAAACTTTCGTACAAATCCCTTCTTGCATTTTCGAGTAAAAAAAAGTTTATTAAGCGAAAAAAATGTACGTAAATCAATCTTCTTATGGGCTAAAAATATTAAATAAAAATAATAAAGTAAAAGGAACAAATTATTTTTAAATTTCTCTTTTGATTTTATAAAATTGTGCAAATTTTCGTAAGGTGGTCAAAATACCAAATTAACAACTCATTGCATGCGAATTTGATAGTTTAAAAGTAACAAGTACCACTTAAACACCTATTCATTTCTAGTGGATATCAAAAGAAATATTATCTGGAGAAAATTTGACCGTAATATAAAAAGGCATACTAACTAATAATAGTAAAAATAATGTAACAGTAAACATTTCCCTAGTTCCCTATGAGCTTAATATACTACTGAATCCAAAAGATAAAAAATTTAAATGAAAACAAAATATTGGATCTGCAAACATATATCCGAAAAATTTTAATGTTTAAAATTGCCTGCCCATTATTGCAACAGATATGAGCGTGCCAGTTCTACGTTACCGGAATGACCCGGAGTCTTCCCGATCTAGGCCTGGCGCCCCAGTAAACTAGCTCTGTCTAGTGTCCCGCTCCTCTTCAGCGTGTATAGCGTCCAAAACTTCATCCTTCAAGATGTGTCAATGAGGAACGTACTGTGCGCACCTTAGCAATCGATGATTATGAATTTTGGCGCAATTTTATTGAAATCTTTCAGGAGAGAAATATTTTGAAAGAGATGAAAATTATTAAAAAAGATACAGCATGTCTAAAAACATGTATAATTATAAATAAAAAAAGAAAAATCATAATGTAGCAAATAATAAATTGCAAGCCATACTGTTACTTACTATAGTACGTATAGTACGACGAAATATGCATACAAGTGTGCATGGGTAGGTATATCTTGCTTTAGGTTACAATGTCAGTTCTCGCCTATGAACGATTGCCTGTAGAACCATAGGTTAAACAAATTAGAGCAGAAATATATATTTTTATGACTTTCATTACATCAGAAAATTCTTATTTTCTATTTACAAATATATTTTTTGCATTATTTTCTTTAAAATATGGTCAATGAGATTCGTGCATTATAATATTGAAAAGAGAAGAATGTGACTACACAAGGGTTAATGCTTGACACTCTCGCTGGAACATAAGAGCAATTTGTGGAGGGAAAATTTTTCAAAACGTGGCAGAATATTGCCGGACTATATAACACACACGAAGAAAAGGGAAAGATATATAGATAACACTGGACAAGCAGTCATTGTACTCTGCGACGTTGACTGTTTCACCACAGTTCAGTACAGAGAAAACTCACCTCCTGCATGCAGCGTTTCAGTTTGTCGAAATCATTTTTTTAAGTTAGGTTATAATCGTATGCATCAAATCATACAATTAATTATAAGCTAGTTTTTTAAGGAAAAAACTTAAATTTAGTGAATTTGCAGTGCGAATAAATTGAGATTCTCGCAGACGAACACTTGGCGGAAACGGTGAGAATAAAATATTTAAGGTTTAAGGACTTTATATAACGCTTTCGGGTGTCGGAATTTTGTGAAGCAGCAAGCTGGTAGCTGGCGACCCTCGGAGCCAATTTTTCTTTATTGGTTTATGCACAGTAGTGTTTTGTTAAAAAGAGTGCTTATGTTGGCGTATACAGAAATGGCCACATTGATGGCAGAAACCACGATCACGATAACGGAATCATTAATTTGGAGTAAAATGTAGGGTAATGAGGCGGTTACCTTCTCGTGATATATTTTTGTTTTTCAGTAGAATGTATAAAATTTGGCTGTTTGCATAGTACAATGTGTGCCAGAGACTTGTGTGGAAAGCGAAAAATTCCTCGTTTTATTCTATACATAAAAAATACTATGTATATCCACACGATTCACACACCTCTACTTACAAATATGTATACCGTGTATACACGGCACAACTCGTAGTCCGAGTCGGCCATTTACGCAAGTATGTACATTAATTATACATATATGCAGCGTCGTCTATTAAAGAAATAGATATTAATGCGCATCAAGGGATATGAATAAATATTTTGTTAATATCTCTATAGAAAAAAGGTAAAGTGGACGTATTTAGCGACCGGTAAATCGTCCAATCCTTAACGAGTTGACATAGGCATTCCATTCATTGTATTTTACATGACATACGTATGGATTTGTGTTAGGTTCATACATGTGTTAGTATGTATTTGCCCCATTTTGTGACGAAGCTGAATATTGTTCAATTTGATTTTATAGGTTATATTTTACATATGTGGCGGTTTAAGTATTTTCCTACCATTTACACTTAAATAATATCTAACATTTTTATTTTTTTTCTTTTGTGAAAGAATCAACCTGCTAGTTTGTCTATACTAATTATTTGCCTTTTACTATGTGATTTTATTGATGAAGCATTCATGCGACTTCCATTTTGTTTTTGGATAGAAATGCCGCTAGTGGTGAATAACTATATTTGAGGTGAATATTTCGGAGCCAGGTACGTCAATTTTTTCGCATACTGGTGTTGCCAAATGATAAATCTGTTTTTTCTCCGTAATGTTTTAGTTTTGGTTTTTAAGTTAAGTTAGTCTGTCGAAAGCAGGGCAAAGCATTCGGCATTAAATTCTTATTTTGATACAACTACTATCCTAATTCTGAACATTTGTCTCATAAGTTGTTAAAACAACAGGTACTATCATAAAAGTGGTTGTGTAAATTGTATTGAGTGTGTTAATGCAGGTGTATGCTGGGCTTCCACTTAATATATCTAGAGTTGAACTTCACTAAATTTTACGGCGCCCTTATTTTTACATTAGAACGAGTTATTTTAATTTTTTTCTTTTTACATGTAAACTCTTCATCGTTCACGTTTCTTTCTTCCAATGTTAAACCTTATTTAGAAAGTTACGTGTTGAAGGCGTGGCTTTGGTTTTCTTAGCTAAAACACCCAAAAAGTGTGGATATAGCATATGCAAACCCCTTAAGAAGTCGGAGTTTATTCACCTTAAGCTAGCTATATTTTGCTTAAACAACACTAACGCTAAAAAAAAAATACAGAAAAACTAGCCAAACTACTCACGAGTTACAACGGTGGTAAAAGTACTGAAATCGGCGACAAACAAGGCAACGAAAGTATAGAAAACTTTACGGAAGTAACAGAAGAAGTAACGGCCTAAAAACGATTTCAACAACAGCAACTGTAAGAAATCTTTTTATATAATTTCCATATTCTAACTAAAATATCACTTTAATTCAAAAAGAGTCCTCAGAAGATCATGGAGGAGGATGAGAGGGGAAAACTGTTTGTTGGCGGTCTATCGTGGGAGACGACGCAGGAAAATCTTTCACGTTATTTCTGCCGTTTTGGAGAGATTATTGATTGCGTCGTAATGAAGAACAACGAGAGTGGTCGTTCGCGCGGATTCGGCTTTGTGACATTTGCGGATCCGGCAAATGTAAGCCATGTACTACAGAGTGGGCCTCATACTCTTGACGGCCGTACAATTGATCCAAAACCGTGTAACCCACGCACACTGCAGAAACCTAAAAAAGGAGGCGGTTATAAAGTATTCCTTGGTGGTTTGCCGTCCAATGTTACTGAGACGGATTTACGTACTTTCTTTGGAAGGTATGGCAAAGTAACTGAGGTCGTGATCATGTATGACCAAGAGAAGAAAAAATCGCGAGGATTTGGCTTTCTGTCCTTTGAAGAAGAATCATCGGTGGAACATGTTACTAATGAACGCTACATCAATCTTAATGGAAAGCAAGTGAGTACTAAAAAACTGATTTATTATATTTCACCCACATGTCTATTTTTTTATTAGAATTTTTTGTTATTTCATTCACTATTTGATGATTGGTCGACGACAGGTTCACCTTAGTCATCGATTTTTTTTTTAATGGAAAAAAAAAACTGATAATTTATTTGCTTAGCCTATTAATACAATATAAAAATATTCTTATGGTCTAGGTAGGGTGGTTGTCATAAAGACACACTTATGGTCTTAGACATACGTATATTAAATGTAAATAAGAATAAGCCGAAATTTTAATTAAACTACTTATAAAAGGGATTGAAATAGTCCATATAGCGATTTTTTGAAACTGAACTATTAATTTGGACATATTTTAAGTTTCTATTGAACTGAATTAAGGCTTAGGTCATAGGAGTATTTTGAGTATACAGAGAGCTAAGAAGGCTTACAAAGAAAAGCTCTGAGCAACCAAGAGATCTGATGAGAGTATTAAAGAAAATCCTCGCGAGGAGATTAGAACAATCAACAACACCACGAAGACAGGATAAAAAATACCATTATTCTCGTACTATCCAGAGATTTTAAATTTATTAATAGGCAAAAAAAAAATTAATAGGCATCTGAATTCATAGGCGGAGATGGGATGGTTTTCTGAATTATCTCAACCCTAACAACATGGCATGCATAGTATGGAAACCAGACAAAAGCTCCGCCGTATACGGGTCTGTGAAAGTTGAACTGTGGCGCCTAACAAAAGTATGCGTGCTTGATACGATTCAGTTATAATAAAATTAATATGGTTAGCGAAAATAATCTTGGAGTTTATACCCAGGTCTTTAATTCCACTTACCCTCAACGATATTGCAATGTTTAGAAAAGATAACTGTGAAGAAATTTGTAATCAACAAAAAACAGTAGTCCAATAGGTTGAGTGGTTTTTGATTTGCTGCAAGTTAACAATTAATTTTAGGATTTTTAATACATTTTGCCTTATAGACACGGGCCTTTTTTTTAATTTACGTCATTAATGTCTTGAAAAAACCTGCCCAAAATATTAGGTTTTCGATTTAAAGGTTCTGTGCAAGGTGTACATCATTAGCGTACATACAAATGCAGCAATATTGGGTCCATGATACTTTTTTGAAGGCCTGTTACTGATACTCAGTTGATTAGTTGCCGCAAGATATTGTAAAAGTTATTTCGCGCTGAACGTGTTTAAAAATATAGAAATATTGGCCGATAACCTCTCATTTGAATGTACATACAATTGCGCTAAAAACAATAAATAAACAATATTGAAATTAAAATGATAAAGATATACATTTCTACCAGTACAAATTTGATTCACTTATTATTTCTTGACTTTAAAATATATTCAAAAATGTATCACGAAGAGTTATAAATAAATATTTAATTTTAATTTTATAGGTGGAAATTAAAAAGGCGGAACCTCGTGATGGATCTGGTGGTCAAAACGCTAATAACAGTAATGTTAGTGGTGGTTATGGCAAACTTGGCAACGAGTGCAACCACTGGGGGCCTCATCATGCGCCAATTAACATGATGCAAGGTCAGAACGGGCAAATGGGAGGACCACCACTTAATATGCCAATTGGTGCGCCGAATATGATGCCAGGCTACCAAGGCTGGGGCACTTCGCCACAACAACAAGGCTATGGATATGGGAACAGTGGTCCTGGTTCTTACCAAGGTTGGGGAGCACCACCAGGCCCCCAAGGACCACCACCACAATGGTCGAACTATGCTGCTGGTCCCCAACAAACCCAAGGATATGGAGGTTATGATATGTACAATTCAACTTCAACTGGCGGGCCATCTGGTCCTTCAGGCGGTGGCAGTTGGAATTCGTGGAATATACCACCCAACTCGGCTGGTCCAACAGGAGCACCAGGCGCTGCCGCCGGAAGCGCTACAGATATGTATTCGCGCGCTCAAACGTGGGGAGCAGGAGGTCCCTCGACAACTGGCCCCGTAGGCGGAATGCCACGTACTGGTCCGGGTAATTCCGCTTCAAAATCGGGCTCGGAATATGACTACGGCGGTTACGGCTCTGGTTATGACTATGACTACACCAGCTACAAACCAGATGGCGGTGCTTCGAATTATGGCGCCGGGCCGCGTTCAGCGTATGGAAATGACAGTGCAACACAACCACCATACGCTGCTTCACAGGCAGTCTAAGACGCATTAGTCGAAACACACACTTAAAGCGCCCAACTTGCAGCGTCCTCGCCGAACTAGTGAACGCTGCCTTTCGGCCTTGTATGTGTGAAACAAGATTAAATTTAAGCTTAGCGTCTATTCATTCAGTTCAGTTGTTGAAATTAATTACTAACTATATATACTACATAAACAAATACTAAATATAAAGTTTATATACATACATTACTTATATTGAGGAAAAAGGACAAAGAATATAAAAATATGTGAAGGCATAAACATAAAGCAAGAAGCATTAGGCACTTAACATACATACATAAACACTGCTACCATCCGTTATACACAGACACAGAGTAAACATAAATCGTAGCTTAAAATCACAAGCAAAAAGTAAATTCATGATTTGAAAGATTTTAGAGAACAAATCGTAAACTGTTCACATTAATCTAGTATAAATTTGATAGAATAAATCAACTGGTACAGCAATACGGATATGCGAGACTGTAGAAAAAATGGGCATAGGTGGTAGCGCCCTTATTTTGAATTATTTGAGTTATTTATTTTTGCATGAATTAATGAATGAATGCCCAAAATAACTCGCTTTTAGGCACAATACAATAATTTAGATGCATATTTTTCGGGAATACATTTATACTTAACGTGTTATAAGTTGTACCTAATCATTTGAATAAGCTATTAGTGTTTAAGGAGTTGTTTTATCTCACTCCCCAGTAATATTTACTTTTAGTTCTCTATATTAGGAAGTTTGTTGATCTGTAAATTCGTTGCATATCTGTGCGTTTGCCGCATTTAAGGCACTACAGTCTAATCTAGCTGGCAGTTCCAGTTGATTTCCCTTTTTTATAATTTCAAGAGAGTATTGTTAAATTTCATTTAAAAATTTTATTTTGTGTGCGTAAATTTTATACGCCAATATACATATATAACTTATGGTAACACTTATGGTTTGATGTTTAGTTACAACTAAAATTATAGTAAAAATAGTAAATTACAATATCTTAATAATATACAAAACTACATATGCATTACTATTTTAATTTTGATGAATGTAAATGAGAAAAATTGAATAGGTGAAGACGAAATGTAAACACATAAATTCACTTTATAACCTATGAAGGATAACAAAAATTATGTGTAGTAATAGTGAATTAATGAGCCAATATATATAGATACAAATATATATTTACCTACAAATATAGTTTACGTACAATAATTTATCAAAATTTAATGAAACAAGAGGACAAAAAAAAAGGAAAATGAACAAAAAATTACATTTGAAGTTGATAAGAGTAAATAAACGGAATGTTTTAATTTAGAAATAGTATATGTCATCAATGATGTAGTCTATATATAGTTTATAACTATTACTACGATAATTACCACTACAACTTACGTGACGGTGTCCGCGAAAGTAATGCAAATAAACAAAAATAGTAGTAAACACAAAAGGTGGTTTGTAAAATTGTTTTTCAAAAGGGATGCAATTGTCCTTGCGATAAGTACGAGTTTTTAAAAGAGTGCATTTGTATTTCGGTTTAAATTGTTAACATCGTCATGTCCACAATTACTTTAAAATGTGCTTTAAATAAATAACTTATGTTGGACGTGGTTTCATATAAGACTTACCATCCATGTAAGCTATGGTTATACTTTGAATTTACCTGCTTTTTGTGAGCACCAAAAAATCAATTTTCTGTTTTTATTTTCTTCGAGAACCAGTTCAGTAACATTAACATGCTTACGACTAAAATAGATGTTACAAGGATTAAGCTAAAACATTAAAGATTCTTATATTATTCAAACGGAACGGAAACAAAATGGTGGTAGCTAGTGTTCGCAAATATCACCGATGCGAGCCTCAGAAAAGAAAAAAAAATAAACTAATAGAATATTATAACAAGAAAACCTGACGTAATTATTAAATTTAATATAAATACCAGATACAATAACAATAAATTACTGTAAACACACCTACATACTTTAAAAAGCATACATAACTAAATTACATTTAAATGGAGAATAGAAAAAAATTACAATTTATTATCTACCACATACATTTAAATCTATGTAAAATTAAATTAATCGTAACATAATGATAACTAATTTAACAAAACAAAATAAGTACATATTTGATAGAACGAATGCTAAATTACAATTACAAATGAAACAAATCTAAATTTAATGTACGCTAGTATAAAATTTTAACGTAAAACTAAATTAAATAGCAAGCAACCACTTGATGCAAAGTTAAAGTAAACGTAACGTAACGTAAAGTAAAAGAGGATTAAACACAAAACCAACACTGACTGTTAATTGTAAAACAATTTCTTTAATTATTATGATTTACTATAAATTTTAAAGTTTACATTTTAATTGAATATATAAATATATACATACATATATTAAAATATATACATATATATTTAAATACATGCATACATACTTATTATCAAATATCGTAATTAAATGAAATACTTTTCAACCTAACATGAGATGAGACGGGAAGCTACATACATAGGTAAAATGAATGAGCCTTGAGGCATATCTTGGGTATGTTATACATATAATTTTTCTGCATTGTTATGCTTTCATATTGAGTTAATATTGCTAACTCGTCAGTTATAAAATAAAATGAGGTGAATTTTGCTAATAATACATGCGTTTAAGATCTTTTCACAAATTTATATGTTTATATATCAGGAGAAGACAATGAGAAATTGATACTTATTTCAGTATATCATAATAATGGTGGGATCAGAATATTTTCGAAGGATTATATTTTCTATAATTTTAAATTTTCAGCGGCTTGAAATACGAAATATTTATCATCAAAATTAATAATTTCCAGTGTTTTATGTGTATATAGTACAGTATATCTGCCGAGTTGGTCCCTAAGTTGATTGACTTCAAGCTTAACGGTAACGTGCTCAATTTAATTTCTGTAGTCGATTTGGGTAAAGCATGCGACACGAAATGGCGGTCGCCTAACCAAATGTATTTGTGCGTAACATATTGGCTGTAAGTTTTGAAGTCGGACTACACATTATAATGTTAAAAAAAAAACAGTTTTCTAATATTGTCCGCCCCACGGAGTTCATTTTCCTCAAGAAAAAATATAAAACCCATCTGCCGTTCGAAGGAGCTTCCATTAGCGGGGCAACGTTACACTGCGCTCTACAAATTGCAGGATAAGCTCGGCCATTTATCAAGGGTGTATTGCAATGCTATTATATTATTTGTACGTATGCATCTCATTTAAATATTTGTTAGCAACTTGTATAAATGGCATGTTATGTGGGGAATAAAATCCAAAATCGAACAAGCGTACATTTAAAGAACTAACCAAGAAAATTTGAGTGTTGACTTAAAACTTCATTATATTCGTTTTAAGGGATTTCAATAATACATCAAATTATTTCAGAACATAAAATTAGCTGAGTCTACTTATACTAGTTTCAGAAATTTTTGTACTGCAAGGATATTGCTCAAACATCTGGACACCCATAGTTGTTTAATGGTTTCACTATATACACACATATAGTATTTAATATTGTAAAAATATCATAATTATTTACTCATTATTCTCACTAATTCATACATATATTATTGTTATATAAATACATAAATGTGTATGAATATTATTTATTCGCAATTATCAAAAAGAGTGTTTAATTTTTTATTAATTTTATACGTTGTTATGATATACTCCGTATACATACTTGTATGTAAATAAATATATTACAAATGCTTAAGAAATTCACTAAATCCATCGAAATGTTTTGCAATTAGAATAATCAAAAATTTCAAATATACAAATACATTTTAAAATTAAACATCGGTTTATTCAGATGTGGAATATGGTACTGGTCAGATTTGTTTATTGAGCCCATGATTTTCTAAATTTTCAAATTACGAAGCTAATGTAACAAATGGCGCATATTTTTATTGATTTCTAAATGTTTTAGTAAGGTAGTACTACATTAGTGTAGTTGTGTACCCCCTTAACGCTCCGTTAGACACCTTTTTTAAAACCTTCGGTTGAACACCCGGGTCTGGCCTTTTTACGTTCTGTTCGAGGATCCTCTTTAAAAGGTTGTATCCACAAATCGATAGAAAATTGAAATTTTAGAAGCTAACTTTAGCAGTTGTTAGCTTTAATAGAAATATGTTAAATTCACGTCCAAAGTAGAAAAAGTCTGGCCATACCCAGGTGCCCAACGGGGGGTTGAATGGTAGGAGCTTTAATTTTTTTAGCACGTGTTTTCATGCCCAAACGTTGTTGGCCGATCTCGAGTTAACTCTTGCTTGTACTTGCATTAACTATTTCAACTAAAATGTATATGAAAGTTATGTTCAAAATTGCATTTGAATGAATTTTGTAAAAATAAATTTATAATGTTTCACTTCGACATTGAATTACGAAATGATAGCCAGTGGCATGAGGTAGATTCAGCGTAAAATTGCTGGCCAACAATGCGTTGAGATATCAAATCATATTACATAAATTTTATTTTTGCTTGGTGCCTTTAAATATTCAAAAACTTTAGTAACATCCTTGGCCAGGGACTGAAAACAAACATTATTTTTGTTTAAATAAAAGCATACGATTAAAATTGTTCTAAATGTCGAATAACACTTTTGAATACATAAAATATTTTTGATTACATACATAAATTTCTGTTCTATCATCCACCGTGACCAATAAAAACTAGAAACTGCCTCTTTTATATATTTATATGTATAATTCTTTTTGCTCGAAAATATTTATTTCATATATAATATTTTGGCTCGTTCGGTGTTTTTCATTTATTTTATTAATCTCAATATTGACCTACTATGATTTTTATTGCTTTTAATTTTAAATTAAGATCCCGATATTATTATGATCTTTTTTTTTTATTTGTATTTAATTCTTGATTTTACATTTATTTCTCTGCGTAAGGAAATGATAATTTTTTGAGTTTTATTTTATTTCTCATAACGTGGAATGCAAAACATCAAAGAGCGTAGATTAAACAACCTTTGAAAATCGAATTTCCAAAATATTTCATACCTGAGTGGTCCCCAATTTATAAAGATATGTCTGTTTCAATGTTTGGGGTTTTATAGTTAACGTGAAAAATAAAATAAAATTTCTTGAGGGGGCGAAAAAATGTATGCCACATTGTATGGAAAAGTTGTTCAGTCTCAGCTATTTTTTATACTTAAATTTGAAATCGTGAAAAGTTTGCTTAGAAATGATGTTACAAAATTTGATAAGAAGAACAAAAATACATAAGCATTTGTAAAAATATATATATTTATGGTATTTTTTTCTTCAACAGTGTAAAATAAGTTGGCAGACCATAGTTTAAATACAAATAAGACGGAATTACATATTTCTATACAGTTCACAGTCTCTGATTGATTTCAGTTTTTCATATACATACATACATACTTAATAACGAATTGACTGATTTACTATTAAAAAGTAATAAGCATAAATTTTGTAAGGAAGTAGTACATACATACACTACTAACGATGAGCTGTATACATATGTAAGTAGTTTCATACATATATATAGTACATACATACATACAAATTACAATACATTATACGAAATAGCCACAATATAGCATTTCTAATACAATCCCTGACTTGACAAACACAAACAAACATACATATATGCATATAAGGCAAGCTGCAACACGTTTAGCACGCTTAGTTAATTAGACTCGTGAATGAAATATGAACCAACCATAAATTCCATGACTCTGTGTTGGCAATTAATAAAACATTATGGTAATACAGAATATTGAAAAAAGCCTCTTTGAACAAAAATATTATTTCGAAGTTTTGTAATTTATTGATATTTTCACAATAATTGCATGATAGAATCGAAACACATAAGGGACCGGCTATTTAACATAGTTTAGCGCATTATTAGTGAGTATAAAACATTTATCGTACGATTTTTATGAAATAAAAAATATATATTTGTATAGCACTTACTAAAGGCACAAATATTACACACATACATACATACATAGGTATGCGTATATTTAAACTTTTACATAAAAGATTAAGCATTCAAAATGAAAAAAATTCCCAAACGTGAAACAAATAGGTATAGCAAAAAGATAATAACAATAACAAATCCAATTTAAAGTTCATGATGTTAAAACTAAGGATAGAAAATCAGTTTGAAAATTGTAAATGGCCAAACAATAAGATAATTGTAAATTAACAACAAAGCTCTTAGAAGTAGGGGATGAGGTTACCATTTCGTTCTTATTTTAAATAATTAGCATAACATACATATAGCCAAGTGTTAAAGTGTCGCGTTGCTCTAAAGAGAACTACGGTTGGATGGTTAACGATGGACGTGTTCATTCATCCTTCCGTCGGTCGATATTAACGCCGACGTAGCACAACTTGACGCTGCGTGAACGAGATAACTGGCAACCATTTATCCGGCCGGCTTGTTGTTATTATCGTCGCCGTTAACATCGACTATTCGCCTGCAAAAAATAAATATAAAAGCCAACTAAAATAACAGTTAAGTGGTCATAAGAATGATACTTATAATACCTATATACATAGACATGTACTATATAACCACATGTTACGAAATGTGTACTTTTTTTTAATAACGAATTGGTACTAAAATAAGTTATCAATACATGACAGCAAAATACATACATACACACATTTTTGATGTTGACCACAATGATACAAAATGTCAATGATGATGGTGATGTGCGTGTACAATAGTGCTCGAAACAGTAAAACAATAGTGAAGACACAAGTGCTAAATAACGGTTATACAATAATTTAAAAATAGATAAATACATACATACATACATATTGACGATGAACATCTTAAACATTCTTGGAAATGCATTAGGCAATGTAACCGAAGATACCTAAAATTTGTTCAATTTGACCCCGGTGTACGAGTATTTCACATGAATGAAAACAGTTAGACGTCGGAAAATTGCTTTTCTGATTTGTTAAAAAAAAACTTTGTTTAAGTTTGCTTGAGTCGCATATTCGATTAGATAAATTACAGTTATTTTACACAAAAGCAAAAAAAAGGAACTTTAAAAAACCTCTCAAAAATAAAAAAAATTCTTTGCATTTCGCGAACAGTTGAGATTATTTTCAATTATGCATCTATGCTGAAATTAAACTTTAATAAATATGTATGTATGCACATATAAACATGACAAGAGTCCAAAACAATTTATGCGTATTTTTGGATTAATAAATTCTGATTTTTCATAGAAAGCTTTTTTATTTTATTTACAGCAATAAATGTGTTTTGTGGAATTAAAACACAGTCATTTTATGGTTGACAAGTAGAAAAATTCCTAAGTCAACCATATTTTTTCTCAAATCCGCCAATATGTACATACATACGTATATTCTTGTGTGTACGTATTGATCCAAATTAATATCAATATAATTTTTATGTAAGTTTATGCAGAAGATGCCAATGGTTCACAGTGCTTTATAAAATTAGCGGTATCAATTAATAATCAATAACTAATAAAGAGAAAAAATCTTCTGTGTCACATGTTTTTATTTTTTGTTCAAAAACTACAAAAACGATTATTATAGGTTATAAGTTATGGTAAATCAAAAATTATTGAACTAAAAAATGCGAACTATGGACGTACCTATTGATTTCAAATAAGTTTTTTTTTAATATTTTTGCTTTAAGGCCCTACTGTTTTTGCTCACCTTATTGAGGCTGTTGATTTTTCTCCAAAAAGTGTAGGCTTTTCTTACAGCTACTATTTTATTTATTTTATTTTTTTTTCTTAGATTCAAATATGGATGTATGGATTGTTATAAACTGTTTTGACTTAAACAGCATTTGCTTCAAAGCTCACAGCTGGTGAGTGATTAGTAGTTTAAAAATATTTTAAAGCGCAAAAATTTAATGCTTGACAGGCAGAAAGTGCTAAGTTGATGTAAGTTGCTTTGTTAAAAATTCACCGATGGCAATAAAATCATTTTGAAGTTATTATCTTTTTAAGTACAATACAAAAATTATAGTGCTCTCGTACATGTAATTAAGGTATTATTCCACAAAATTATTGAAATATTATAGACAAAATGTAGGATTTGTGTACTTTTAAATTAAATAATAACTGAAAAATCGTTTCCATAGGCAAGTTACTTATTGGCAGCATTATTTCCAGAGGCCTTAAATGATATTGTTTTTTTTTTCTTTTTCGCCGACGTTTTTTCACAACAGTCGAGTCTATGCCAGTTCTGGATTTCTATATACGAACAGAACGCATTTCGGAACGCGGTTTTAAGGATTTCAAAATTTCGTTCTCAAATAGATACACCTCCGCAGAAAAATTTTAGTCGGTGGATATGAAAATACCAGCTTTATTAGCATTAAAAATCGTATAATATGGAACACGTTATGTTGCTTCTACTGTTGAAAATCAAAAAGGTTGCTTAGGGCGGTTCTAAATAACCGCTGATGATAAGCATACACAAAAAATAACATTTTTAATTCTTGTTTTGATTGTGTATCAGAGTATTTGTTTATATGAAATTTATATAAAAGATATATGTAGAAGTCCTTGCTCAAGTTCAAATATGCAGAGCAACTTTAGAAAAAAAAACTATTTCGAGGGAAAAATACATGAACATTATTTGTTATGCACAGGGCACAAATTGTAGATTTTAATATTTAATCAAACTAATCAATATATTATGTATGTTGTAAAATATGATTTTTATTTATGCTTTGTTTGTATCGTTAATAAAAAACTTGAATATTTTCTTTTTATTTGTATTTTTTAGAACTAAATATTATTTAAGCTCTGTTTTTTAAATAAAAAATATTGACGATTCTGGGCATATCTTTTGTTTATCAGAAATAAGTTCAACTTTGGGTTTCTTTTCAAAAATAATATTTGTGTAATTTAATTATTGTTTTGCTGAATAGTAATACTATAATATTTTCAATTTTTATTTCTTCCTCAAAAATAATCACCATCACGTTAGCTTTATTTTACTTTCTTTAATAGAAAACTTAAAATGTCAAGCACTCTAATGAAAAGTTAGGTTAGGTTAGGTTGAAGCGGTTGTCCTGTGGGACACACTCAGGCTCATAGCATATTGCGATGCCGCGTGGGGAGCTTGTCCCTATCACTCCTAAAACCAGTGTGTGATTTTCAAAAATTTTTAAATATCTCTGATTTCTGTAGAGCTGCGATCTTCTAACTCAATAAAAAATTGTCTACCCAGAATAGTAAACCTGCGTCTGGATAGACCAGGACAGTGGCACAGTAGGTGCGAGATTGTCTCTTCCTCGTCCTCATCTAGACAACTTCTACAGAAGTCATGTGTTTGCACACCCATCCTTTGGGCGTGGCTACCTATTGGGCAGTGCCCCGTTATGTAATGAAACGTTGCTTGAGAGAAAATTTCGCTCTTAATGCAGCCCAACTTGATAAAAGGTTTATTTCAATAAAATTTTATAACATCTTCAGATTTATTTCTGAGTAAGTTAATAAAATTTACAAATTAAATCTGTACAATGCAGTAGCAACAAATTTAAGGCTTCTGTTTATAATCTTCCCAAGAAAAATACTTGGATACGTAAAGAATAGTTTGTTGTGAAAATGCATTGTTCTATGTAAATACAAATTTTTCTAGAATCCTGCCAACGAAGTATTTTTCAATTATTTCATTATTAAAATTGTAAACAGTTAAAATTTTTTTAAGTTTATTCATATATTTTATAGTTTGTTGGAAAAAAATAAAAACAAATGTGTAACCGTACTAAGCGGCGCGACACTGCAGCGCGCAAAATTTCGATTTCATTTTTTTGGAAATTTTTAAACAAGATGGGCGACAATTATATTTATATTGTGATAAGAGCATTACTTTTTGGAGAAGAGGAGAAATTAGAAAGAGAAATTTAGCGAAAAATGTGGCTGCATGTAAATTTGAAATCACGCTGTAAAAAAAGTAGAATATTACGCGTCTTTGCCCGTTCCCACATAGTGCGGGCTGTCCCATATGATTCCATACAAACAATATTTTGTCATTCTATGTCGCTTAGTGCGGTCACACCTTAAAGCTATGCAATACATATACACTTGTGCTCACATAATTAAGTCGCTTCATCATTTTACAATGCTTGCAGTAATTTCCAAACTAAATATTTTCGTAAATTTTTTATAAAAAAGTGTATTGCATAACAAAAAGCTTTGTACAAAATTCGCAAAAAGTGTCACCAAAATGCTGAACTGATTAATCAGAATCTTTAGAAAATTGTTGGACATACAGTTTTATAGCATTCAATTTTAGTATAAGAAAATGTAAGTTTGAGTATGCTTAAGAATCGCATTGAGTTTTGGCAATTTTTTTTTTTTGCATACAATCTTGAGAATTATGTGAGCCGAAGTGTATGCACAATCCCGCGTACATCAGAATGTAAATATTTAAAGAGAAATATTTTATTATTTTGTTATTAAACGTCAGTGTTCCAAGACAGTTCTTATTAAAAAAAAAATTCAAATACCTATTTAAACGCACTCGTAAACCGTACTTTTTCTTCACATCAGACACGATTATGATAAGTTTTAAAGAAAAATAAAAATTACGTTACGAACTGGCAAAATTATTTGTATATTGTTTGTGTAGCTGATCCGTTTTAAATCTCAACACTTTCCTGCCTTTCTTGGCGTGTTCATGCGAAATGCGCCCGTCATGTCGTGTGGGCAAACGTTGTGTTTAATAATAATAATAAAAAAAAGTAAATCTTTAATATTTGTTGAACGCAAGTTCGTGTAAACAAACATTCTGATACATAACAAAATGAAAATCACATTAATATAGGGCAAAAATTTTAAACCGAAATATTTAAGCAAGCAACAACATAAAAAAAGAAATAGAGCAATAATTAAAAATATTGGAAGTAAATTAGTGCATTTGTAAAGTTTTAGCAAAAATAAGAAATTTTTATTAAAAATCGACTATGTCACAATAAGTACATATACTCGTATATTGCAAAACTCTTCAGATGGGCGAAGACAAACATACATCTTATAGTACATTCATACATGCATAATAATGTTAAGTTCTGCTCCCGTGTGATCAGTTTGATCGCGGTATTACACCCGCCGGTCTTGTAAGTAGCCATACTAGGTATACATGTGTAGCTATAACCTTTAAGAGATTATGTATGTTTAAAATATATGTATGTATTAAGCAACTCTAGCATCAGATCAGCATGCATCTACATACACACATATAATTATTTAAGGAAATGCGATAGGACCAAACAAGAACCAGCTATACAAATGCATAAGGAATTTGGGAATACATATTAATACTTTTAGGCAGTATATAAGCGAATAGTCTTAAACGGAACATCTATAATATGTATGTATCTATTTATTTGCGTTTATCTTAACGTATAACTGCTTAGATGACTCCAAATGTGGTGGTATATTTACTCAGGCGGTTTTCTTTGTTGTTTAATGTGTTTATGTGCAGTCACCACTGATCCTTTCTATTCGGCATATTTTCTTAAAAACAAACATGCATACATACCTTTTATGTTCAGGGCATTTTATTGTGTTTGTCAGTTGATTACTTATAATTGAATTAATTCTTAATTATAATATGAACACAGTGCCTAAGTAATCAAAATATCTATCAAGGACATTGTTACTAAATATAATAATTGAATTGTAAAAAGTTTTGACGTAATAGGAAAAAGAGTGTTAAAAATAAAGCAACAAGTGGTATGCAAAATAAATTTTTAATAATTTAAATGATACAAGAATGAAAAGCGCTCGCTTTGATTATTATGTAATAAATCCGTATAAGAATTCGGGCACTTGAAATGATATTGTTTATAACGACAGCGAAGACATGTATGTAGTTGCTTAGCCAACTTGGCGAGTAATTATCGTCAGAATTCAAGAAAACCAATAAAATAAGGAAAATATAGAAAAATAACATTTGCTGGCATGTATGTGTAAAAACTCACCAATACATATAGTTCTGTTGATCATATTAAATAAAATACAAACTGAAACCTTTAGACAACATTAAAAGAAAAACAAAAACCAAAAGTAACAGTAAATCGAGTATGTGAAACGTGTAATGAATAAAAAAAATCATTAATTGATTATGTATATCAGTGTATAGCTTAGTAAAGAATGACTCTAAATAAGAGTTTCCGTTTTGGAAATCTGAAACGAGTTCAGCGAAAAATAAGTACATAAATACAACAATAGCTGCAGTCGTCATCGTAAATTTTACATTAACGTTTTTTAAGATTGAAAAAAATGCAACAATAAATTCCAACCAAAGGCAAATATAAAATTTATGCAATAAAAACCGACTACACGTACATACATATGTATATATGTTTACATATGCGTAAATACATGAGTAATAGCATATGTATGTAACTTATAACATCTAAACCAACATTTTTTGTATGTGTTGAGAACTAGATGTTTAAAGGCAAATTTTCTACACTCACCTTAATTGTCTATTAATGACGTTTTCATTTTTAAATAATCACTTAACGAAAATTGTATTTACGTACGTTCAACACATTAATGTAGCAATATGAGTTTTGTTCTTTAAATAAATATATACAATACATTTTCTGCAGTGCGTTTTCTAAAAGAATTTTATAAATTTGCATATATCTTTTCATATGTACGTTTATTAGGCCCATATAAAATATAAAAATATGTATGTATGTTATGTCCTTGAACACCTGTAGCTAGTTAAAATGTAACAAACAAGGAAAGCTTGACAAATTTCTATATTAATGTGACATACGGCAGGTTTTAAATATTAAAATAAAAGTCGGAGATATATTTCATACATACATACAAATCATTTCTCTAATTAATCTGACATACGCCTGGTTTTAAATATCAAAGTAAAAGTCCAAGCGTCCTTACATACATACATACCCATACACTCATTTATAAAAAACGCTCTTCAGCCTAAAAATAATAACATCCACACACAAACACTAGCTGAAGGAACTAAAACAACCAGTTTGTACCTGCATATGTACATATATTAAAAATACAATTTTACTAGAATTTACTATTTTTTTTTTAACTAAATTAATTTCTCTTTATATTCAGCTCTTTTTAAAACTTATTCAAAGTACAGTTATGCTGTATAGTCACATAGTAAGCAGCTTTAAGTTGCTTTGGTGTCTTGGAAAGAGCGCACTTGTAGAATTTTTTTTTTATATTAAGGAATAAGTTTGTTTAATTCTTGGCTGGAAACGCCGAAATTAAGAAAAAAATATGTAGAATTATTCAACGGAGTGGCTTAAATATTATTAAAAAAAAATTATTGATTCTTGCTAGACATTTGCGTAATCGAAAAACTTCTCATAAACGGCCAAGGCGAATCTATTAAAGGTGATGTTGGTAAATCAGCTGATTTGTTTTTCTTTCTTTCGCCGTGTCCATGTGGCTGTCAGCCCGGAATGAAACAAGATGAATTCATTACTTGTTTTCTAGTTTTCTACTTTGCTTTGCCAATCAAAAGTACTGAACATTGTTGTTGGCCTAGTGCCACAACGGCATATGCCGTTCGAATGATGTAATTGTTTTCCAAAAGCTAGTACATTCAACCGATTTAAACCCAATAAACCAAAATAAAAATATTAGAATCGAGAATTAAACATATTCAAAAAGGCAATTAAACACTTTTTAATAAACCGTGCGTACATGTGTCATAGATAATAAGATGTGAAACTTCTTCATTTTGAGAGCGAGCGCGCCCATGAGGACGTTTAAAAACTTGGCAGCACTCTAACTATGCATGTGTAGATATCAAAAGAACGACTAATCGACCCAAGCCTGATAAATATGCAGACGTACCGAAAAAATAATAGTTAATGTATTAATCATAGGGTATCCCTATTTTGAAATTAAAAGTAGGGTTGAAAAGCTCTATACATACTTATAGTAAGGAGTGTAGACATAGAGGTCCAGTATAGAACACACTTTTGACGAAATTTCCGTTGGGTACGGGTTTTCGAATTTCGTTTTTATGTACAGGAATTGTTCTTGGGTTACTGGTATACACCTTTCCTTTCGAAAAATGCTAAAGAGAAAATACAACACTGTCAAGTTGCATGATATATGTATGTAGGTGGTCAATTCACATCGCCGTCGTGCGAGATGCCATTTTTGACGAGACATTTTGGAAACGTTTGCGTATTAACATTCTCTCAATTTGGTAACAGGTTTTTACAATTTTTATATGTCGTGCGCATGCGTAATTCTAAATTTATTTTATTATCTTCAATAATTTACGGCGGCCGCCGTAGCCGAATGGGTAGGTGCGTGATTACCATTCGGAATTCACAGAGAGGTCGTTGGTTCGAATCTCGGTGAAAGCAAAATTAATAAAAACATTTTTCTAATAGCGGTCGCCCCTCGGCAGGCAATGGCAAACCTCCGAGTGTATTTCTGCCATGAAAAAGCTCCTCATAAAAATATCTGCCGTTCGGAGTCGGCTTGAAACTGTAGGTCCCTCCATTTGTGGAACAACATCAATACGCACACCACAAATAGGAGGAGGAGCTCGGCCAAACACCTAACAGAAGTGTACGCGCCAATTATATATATATATATATAATTTAAATATTATATATAAATATACTTTGGCAAAATAACTTATGTGACTTTAAGCGGTTTTGATTGAAGGTAAATAAATTCTAATTTGTCATAGAAAAATTTAGTATTTTATTGAACAGAAAAAAGTGATATGTCCAATTAAGTTGTTTTATCAAAAGTACACATATTAGATCATATATTACTTTTTAATGAACAGCTGTTGCCAAATATGGTACTTATCGGTTTGAGCTATGCTTGTATGAAATTGGAAATTAGAATGTTTTTATTGATGCTTAATATCGAAAAAAATACATACATAAATGCATGTTTTAAAAATATCCCATTCTTTATGGGAACGCATACTGTAATGACATTGATATGTGAGAATGAAAAGTTTTACAATATTACGAAATATAGTTACATATTCCGAACATCACAACCCCTCCAAAAGCTTTTTATAGTAAGTACTTCTGAATAACGGCATACATGATCGAATCGAGTTTTTGTAGACTTTGTATCTTTTTATAAAAAGCGTGTTTAGGCAATTTAACATGCATACAGGAGACAGGATTTCAGGATCTGATCTATTAATCGTTCATTCATACAACTCAATATTTTATGAGGTAGCTTATTTCACATTGTTCACCCAGTATACATATTTACTAACACCCATATAATAAATATGTATGTACATGAGTCGGTAAAATTTACATACATTAATATTCATATTTACAATACATATATACATTCTCACATGTATACATATACATATAGAGTACAGGTTGGGTTAATAATTATGATTAATACACGTGCAAGCATATATATTTACATATACAATTAATTATACTCACATTTATTTAACAGGCATTTCAATTATATTGATTTACAGTAAAAAGTACTTTAGTCGATTTATTTGATAATTTACTTCAGAATCAAAAAACTGATACAGAAAAATAGCCTGTGGAATTTTTTCTGCAGTCGAGTGAATTACTTACTTTTATCCTTGTAATGGAACATAAATATTAAATAAAAGATAATAATACGAATTGCTTAGTCTTGTTTTTTAACTGAATCGTTTGAATTTTTTGCCCCTAGGAATCAACTCTGCAAAGGTTTTTAATAAAACGCATATACCATTACATAAATTTTCATCTTTTTTCTTTGTGTGTTGGCCTTAAATTATAACGGCAGCAAAATGTAAAAGGTGAAAAGCTTTGACAATTGCAAATTTTCTGACTGCAGGGTCCAGCGCTCGAAGTGGAACCAATTAAAAAGGCCATCAATTTAGTTTGGAAAATTACTTTTATTTAATTCAAAGTAAAAAACGTGTGAAAATAATACAAAATTATGAATTTAATTTTGCTCGATATGACCACCTTTAGCCTTGACTATGGCCTTGAGACGGTCCAGAAACGAATCGCAAGCTGCCCGAATGTGACTTGCAGGTTGTTGTTGTTGTTGTTGTAGCAGCATAAACATTCCCCGTGCATAAATTTAACTTTTATTGAAATTAATATGGCTAGGCCTAAACATATTACTTTAATATCTTAAAGGAAAATTTGCTACAAAGTGCATCAAAATTAATTAATTGGTAACAATGTTCGCTTCTATCTGGAGAACAACCCGAAACATACCATAAATCGATGATTGTACGGAATTGGCCCTTTGGAATCGTTCGCATATTCAAATCGCCAGATTTGAATTTTTTGAAAGCCTGTGGTGGGTTATAGATAAAGAGATTCGAAAATATGAAATACGAAAGCAATCTGATCTGAAAAAGGCGTCAAGTGAAGAGTAGCAAAATATTTTTTCTGAATATACAAGAAGTTGGTACTATCGGTTACAAAGAGGCTTCAAGCTGTTGTTATTGATAGAAGGGGATACCCTACAAACTATAAGTTTATTATTACCTTAAAGTTTTTATTACTATACTGGTTATAATCGTTGTTTTTTTTTACCGTATCAAAGTGCTCGAAATTAGTGAATTAGTTTCCGACTTGGTATCAGTACTGACATGGATATAAATCCGGGTCGTGCGGCAACGGTTCATCCAACATAAATACCCTAAGTAGGTTGAGCACTTGAAGACCTGCAACTTCAGGTTCTGGTCTGTCGAACCCGACGCATTAACACATTAACAGGGTGACAATCCCATTTGGTGGTTGTACTTCATCGGACCCGAAGAGCTGAGCGAGCTATTTGAGTCGACAATTTATATTGCTTCCGCTGGACGACAGTTCCAACCATAGTGCTACCAGAGGGAGTAAAGGAGTACATAATAATAGATCCGAAAAAAGTTTTACTTATAATAATACTAAGTTACTTGTAACAATTTAAACGAGTCTTTCGATTTTATTGGTTTCCTTTATTCAACTAATTCGCCTTGGTAATAATCATTTTGACAATTGAGCCCAAATAAAGTTGATTAACATCGTTACATACCTAGCAGCATTGAGAGTCACGGAGTCTCCTTCATCGTTTCGAAAAAAATAAGACCGATGATACCTCCATGGGATAAATCACTCCAACCATTCATTGTGAATGGGTTAATGTTTGGTCAAACACTTGTGGATTGTGTTTGTTCCAATAATGACAATTTGGTTTGTTGACATAGACGCTGAGCAAAATATGGAACTTGTGCGAGAAAATGGTTCTGATTTTGCAAAAATCCGGGTGTCGGTATTTAACACTGATCCAGAATTTCCATATTATTTTATGATAATTTCGACTCGCTCGCCCAACGTGAAACCATGCATAATGAAATGGCATACCTTACTGAAGACCGTTGTTATATCAGCATACACATTCTTTATAAATATTTTGGGAATATTGATGGAGTGGCATTCGTGGGCGGATATAAACAAGATTTTGTTACCTAAATAACAATGTATAATTTTTTGAAACTGGTATATGTATATGGAATGGTATTTTAAAAAACATGCTAATGAATTTTCATTAAGATTTTATATATCTTCTTCGCACTCGCCATGGTCCCTCAGTTGAGGTTGGCTCGGCAAGGTAGAGTTTATTAAGGCTGAGCAAATTTAATATAATGTCAATGTGTATCCTCTTTTGTAGTGTAATTTCAACTAATTTCGGAAGCAATGAGTGTTTAGCATATAACGCATTTTTTTTTTACCATCCAATGTGGAAGGAGGGATACTACAAAAATTACTATTTCATAACACATGGCAATCAGACCATTAGTATGTGCTCCATCATGTAAATTTCGTTCCCTTAACAGTGCTGCCGGATTTTTCCATTATCAAACAAAGCATTGCGTCTCATGGCCGAATCGTTTTTACGGAGTATTCACAATAGTGTTGGAAATCGCGCGAATTGAATTTTTAATTTAATTTATAGTTAATTTAAAGTTATAGTTAAAGTTATTTGCAGATCATAAAAGCCAAACCAAGGAAGAAAAAGATAAAAATTACGTATTAAAATCTCTAATTTTTGAAACCAGCACAAGATGCAAAATATTTAAAAATTGATAAAAATTAATAATTCAAGGGATTTATATCGAACATATTTTTTAGCTTGTTTCGCGTCTATAAAGCTAATATCTTTTTGGAAATTTTACAAATACATAATTTGCGAGAAACTCCTCTTATTTAAATAATTGATCTGGCATTACTGTTTGCGGACAAGTTTTGCATCGACTTATATTTCTGCAAGCGGTCTTTTTCGCAGCGACGATGTTCTGAAAATAATTTTTGTGCAAATTGCTGAAAAATAATCTAAAGTAGAATTGTGGAGGAAAATATAGCACGTAATTAATTGAAGCCGTGGATAGCAGTGAAAATGGTAAGAATTTCTTTTATAGTTTTGTGTGGGGGTTGTTTAATATTCTTACCTGCAATCGATTTTTCATTCGTTTCATTTTCAATGACTTTTTATTTTTTTTAACACTCAAGTCAAAGAAAATGTCACGATACCCCAGCGACAGGAAGGTATATGTGGGTGATTTAGGCAATAGTGCCAGAAAGAATGATTTAGAATACGCGTTTGGCGCTTATGGAACTTTACGAAGTGTTTGGATTGCACGCAATCCGCCGGGATTCGCGTTCGTTGAATTCGAAAGCGCTCGTGATGCGGCAGATGCTGTACGCGGTTTAGATGGACGCACAGTTTGTGGACGCCGAGCAAGAGTAGAGTTATCTACAGGAAAGTTTGCCGGTGGAGGAAGTGGGCGTGGTGATCGACGTAGTATGCGCGATCGTTCACGCAGAAACAACTCTGATGATAACAAATGCTATGAATGTGGTGGAAGAGGACATTATGCTAGAGAATGTCGGCGTCGTGATAGTCGACGTGGTAGTCGACGTCGGTGAGTACTATAATTTTGCCAGTTATTACTGCATGAAGATTTTGAAAATATTGCTAAATTACATTAAAGAATATCTCTTAAACACTGAACTCACTGAAGTGTTATACGCATATTTAATATTATAATATTATACAAAACTCTATATATTTTGTTTAAGTCGAACTACTTGCAAATGTATGTACATAAGTATCTAGTAATTAGTTTGATATTGTCGGAAACTTAATTTAATATTATACATGTGATAGCATATGCAACTTCTTAATTTATTTTGAGAAAAATAATTTGTGTCAATTCTTGAAATCTCAAAGATATGCACCTGCGATCAAGTATATTTTGCCACTTTCAAAGGCATACCAGCTTCTTGAAATTCGAAATGTATATTTGGTAGACAAAAAAATTATGTAGCGAAATTTAATTACTTAAATACAAGAATATTACTTCCATTTTGAGAAGTAAAAGGAAAAAGATTATTTTTCCAATAAGTATTTGGGGAACTAAGTTCTGGGGGCACTCTTTGGGTACGTTCCAGTAACGTAAAACCAAAAATGGTTTTGGGCAGTCGCTGATGAAACGATGTTTTTTCAAAACGTATTTTTCTTTCTCATTTAATTTCTAAATAATATTTTTTTAATTACACCGCAACGCGGTGAAGGTTGAAATATCTCGCCCAACTGCAACCAGAAGAGAGTCGGATACGCTTAATCCAACCCAGCTCTCTTGAGTTTAATAAGGGAACTGGGTTCGGTTGAGGTACTCTGATGAATAGAGGACACAAAAGACCATGAGGTCGAAGTGCAAACCTCGAAGTAATCTAATCTAAATTACACCTTAGTCTATGGTTTATGTTGCGCATTTCGTGCCAAAAGTATTGAATTTAATCTGAAATCCTGGCCAATCCATATGTTTTATTCAAAGGTCGGAGAACATTTTTTTAGACCTGAAATTAAATCAGAAATTATTATCATTTTTAGCCACAATCTTAAGAATATTTCACAATTTATTGACACAACTATCAAACAGGCTTTCATTAACAGTTTTTGAGCACACATGAAACGCCATTCCACCTGCATCTCAAAATATAACAGTTTTTTTCACTAGTTTCTTTGTTAAAAGAACAATAATGGGCTGCAAAGGACAAATGTTAAGCCAGACAAGTTGACCTTTCTATCAATTATTCTTGCATAATAAAATTTGGCGTACAGAACATATTCAAAAATTCTTGCAAATTTCTTAAATTAGCGATGAATGTAGCAATCACACTACACACCATATGTAGGGGTCCCGTTCTTTGAATATTCCAAGTTTTACGTAAAAATAACCTTGCCGGATCTGCGGTCTGTATCTAATCAGTATTTCTTTCTACAATATGCTACAAAATGATTGAAAATATAGTCTTTATTAATAAATAAAACGCAGTAGACAAACCTGCGACCTGTCTAAATACTGTTATTAGGACAGCCTCCTGATGTCTGTCCTGCAACACCGTCACAATGAGGCTTCGATTTTCCCGGCCAAGGAGCACTGTAAAATGCTTTGCAAGCAACTCCTGCTTTGGTGTTACTGCAGGAATCGCCCCTGCAAATATTTTTGCTATAGCCTGAACAAGTCAGGAGGCATCTCTTCGATTACACCGACGGGATCCACGACAACACACGTCCACAACTACTGGATCGGACAGTACATATATATATAGACCTTAAACCACATTCTTCGAGAGACTTTCACCACTTTCCGAAATTCCTGACCCCCGAATGTCGGTATCGGAGTCCAACCACCACCCATTGTAGATGAAGAGCTTCAGCTACCTCATGATACCCGCGTAACTTTGGTTCACTTACGGTCTGGATACTGTAGCAGGTTGACCTCTTACAAACTAAAAAACAGGTCGAGCAAGAATTCAAGCCAAATGACCATCGTTTGCGTTGTATTTTTACTGATTGGGCTCATTTAGATTTATTATTGAGATTTATTGGAAAAAGTAGTCAAAAATTGGACTAATCTATTGGACCAAGTAATTATGTACCAGATTTTTTTTTTCGTTGTTCACTTGGGAGCATAGGGCATCGACAAGACTCTTCCATCGTGCACAGTTCTGTGCTGTTATTTTCGCACCGTCCCATGAGATGTCGGCATCTGCTAGCATCGACCTTCTCCAAGAGGTTTTTGGTCGACCTCGAACTCTGCTCCCTTGCGGATTCCAGTCCAGTGCCATTTTCGAGGTGCTATCTGGTAGTTTTCTCAATGTGTGACCTATCCATCGCCACTTTCTGCGTTTGATTTGCCTAAGAATGGGTTCCTTGTCCATCCCTCCATAATCTCCACAATGCGTCGTTAGTGATAGTGTTTGGCCAGAATATTCTGCAGATGAGGCGGAGGCTTTTGTTGATGAAGGATTGTAGCCTCTGTGTGATGGTGTTAGAGACCAGCCATGTTTCGCTTCCGTACAATAATACGGACTTCACGCATGAGCTGAAAATTCGTAGTTTAGGGCGCCTGGAGATTTGCGAACTCCCCCATACTATACGCATTCGCCCGAATGCCGCCATTGCTTTGTTTAGCCTGCAGTTGACACTTTCATCTGCTCCATCACCTGCCGTGATGATGCAGCCGAGGTAGCAGAAGCTTTCGACGAATTCCCCCTCGCATCCGTTAACCAATATCTGCCTTGCGTTATTGTGGTTAACTCTCATAACCTTGGTTTTGGTGATGTTGTTGTTGTTGTTGTAGCAGTATCTTCGCCCTGTCAGTGTAGTGTAAATTACCGGTCGTCTTCGTCTAGCTCATCTAACGGTAGGCCCAGGAAACTGGCAGTTTCGACGGGTTGGGTCCAGAGGGAGAGAGGTGTTAGATGAGTGGGTTTGATGGGGCATGTGAAGAGGTGGTTAGTGTCGTGCGGGGTACCTTCACATGCAGGACATATGTTTAGTATGTCGGGGTCGATTCTGGATAGGTAGGAGTTTAACCTGCTACAATATCCAGAACGTAATTGTGCCAAGATTACGCGGGACTCTCGAGGAAGCTGGAGCTCTTCGTCTGCGATAGGTGTTGGTCGAACTCCGATAACGGCATTCGGGGGTCGGGAGCTTAGGAAGGTGGTAAGTGTCTCCCGATGAATGTCGTTAATAGCCTGTCTGTATACTGTCTGATCCTGGAGAGGTCTATCCGTTTTGTCCTGGATCTCGTCCACGTAGTTGAGGAAGTGTCTCCTGATGTGGCTGGGAGGTGGCTCAGGCTCGAGCAGGTGTCTGCATGGGTGAGGCCTACGGTGACACCCAAGCAGAAACTGCTTGCCGAGCATTTTGTTATGCTCCTTAACCGGGAGCATGTGCGCCTCGTCATGTAAATGGTGTATAGGGGACATCAGGAGACATCCTGTCGCGGTCCTGATGGCAGTATTCTGGCAGGTCTGAAGCTTCGTCCACTGCGTATCACTGGTTCCAGGCGACCAGACAGGCGCGGCATAGTTCAGAACCGGTCGGCCTATTGCTTTGAAAGTCGACAGCAACATTTCTTTGTCTTTGCCCCAAGTGCTGCCGGCAAGCGACTTGAGGACCTTGTTGCGATTCTGTACTCTCGTTGCAATAGCGGTTGTGTGCGCCGAGAAGGAGAGCAAGCTGTCAAAGGTGACTCCCAAAATTCTGGGGTTGTTTATCGTCGGAATTGGGGTATCGTCGACGTGTACCTGAAGCGGCAGCTTGACCTCCTTTGTCCAGGTGGTAAAAAGGGTCGCCGTGGATTTAGTGGGAGAAAGTTTTAAGTTTCTCGCAGTGAAGAAGCGAGAAAGGCGGGCGAGGTAGTCGTTTACTTTTGAGCATAGGTCATCAATGTCATTGCCCGACGCCATTATCGTGCAGTCGTCGGCATATGAGACCAGTGAGACTCCCTCTGGTGGCTGGGGGAGTTTCGAAATATAGAAATTAAAAAGCAAGGGTGAAAGGACACCACCCTGCGGTACTCCTTGCTTTATTTTTCTCTGTTTTGAGGTTTGGTCTCGAAATACTACCGATGAGTGACGACCACTCAGGTAGTTCGCGCTCCACCTCTTCAGCCCTGGCGGGAGTGTCGACTGTAAAATGTCATCTAGTAGCGTGGCGTGGCTAACTGTGTCGAAAGCCTTTTGTAGGTCCAACGCTACTAGGACAGTCCTCTCGCAGGGGCGGTTTTGGTTAAGGCCGCGGTTTACCTGGGTGTTTATGACGGTGAGTGCCGTGGTGGTACTGTGCACTCTACGGAAACCATGCTGGTGTGGGGCTGGAGTCAGGTGTTGAGTGATGTTGACCGACAGTGCGCGACTAGTTTGTCCGCCTTCGCTTGCATGTCGGAGAGTTTGTGAGAGAGGAGGCAGATGTCATCGGCTAAGTCCAGGCCCTTAAGATGTCTGGTAAAACTCCATACGATGCCTTTTTTGTGCAGCGTTAGTTGGCTCATGACGTCATCAGGGACGATGGCGACGAGAAGTGGTGACAGGGGACAACCTTGCCTTATTATTATACTAAATTTCCGTGAAATTAGTAAGAGCGGCGCAATCGTATTATTAATAACACCGTTTATATATTTTATTAAATTACACATTGGCTTTTTCTGAGGAGATACCGCTTCAGTCCTTCTTTCCTTATTGAGGTATTGCTTACAGAGTGGTATAAATAAATTATAAACTTAGGATAAATTACATACACAAATCACGATGGGCTTTTGCTAATCACCAAGATCGAACAGAAGACATGGGAAAAATAAAACTAAAGATGATATTAATTGGATAGAAGGGGCCTTAAGTAACGTTGCATCGTCAATAATTTCAAAATCAGGTTAATTTTTTTTATTATTTTTTTTTTTTGAACTGGTCGCTACTCGGACTATGACTAAATTAAACAACATTTAATTTAAAGCCCATTTAAACTTTATTATGACTATGCGCCATTTGCTTTTTCTGTATGTTTTTAGTGTCAACGCTAAGATTTCCGAAAACGATGAGAATAAATATTCATTCATTTAATTAGTAACGAGAATGGGCATTCATTCTCTTGGAAAATGTTCATCAGCGATTTCAATACTCTCACGGTGTGTAAAAACTCTATGTGAAAATTTTCTTACACTCTCACTGGTATTATCGGCTCTCATCTGCTTCATGTTGAGAATTTTTCTAGACATTCGATTTGTGTTTATTTTTGAAAATTTCTTTCGTTTTGTCTGTTGTCTTGAGTAAATTATTGCAAATATGTAGGAAAAGAAAACCCAAATTGAATGCATTTAGTAGGGTGTAAGTATTTTCGCATATGTACATATTGTCGTCGTCGCGGCAAGAGGTACTAACTCATTTTAGTAAAATTTTGCCGTAGACCGAAAAAGCATTATTCAGTTATTACCTTGCCCTACGTTAAAGCACTATGTTTAAATTATGAAAAAGGTTATAAGGAAAAATAGCAGCTTCAACGGAATTCAAATGCTTCTATTCAATGTGTAGTAAATCAATACAATTGATTTGGAGGACCGAATCCGATGAACCCAAGTTTCGATCGCTTTTTCGACTAATTCGGGTAATAGTCATAAATAAGACGTTCTCTTTTAAAGCATGAAGAGAGCCTGGTTTATTCATATACATACATATATACCAATGATTTCAACTAATCCTATAGGAAGTAATCTAAAGGTGTTAAATAAAAAGCTTTTGGAGTCATTCAATGCCACAATTTCTAAAAATAATAATAATCGAATCGCCATACTTTTTCCGCAATAATATTCAATCGGAAGTAATCTAAAGGTGTTAAATAAAAAGCTTTTGGAGTCATTCAATGCCACAATTTCTAAAAATAATAATAATCGAATCGCCATACTTTTTCCGCAATAATATTCAATCGTTTCAAGTGCTATGCTGTCTTGTTGAAACCAGATGTCACATACCCTCTTAAAACCACTCACCTAACACCTCTCTGCCTCTGGGTCCAAACCGTCGAAACAGCATGTTTTCGGGGCCTTAGATGAATTAGACGATGACGACCGCATACCACAACATCAACTCCGAATTTCCGGTGATAAAATTTAGTTATTATCGGTCTATACCACTTTCCACATTGACAGACACGGTCAAGTCAAAAGGCACTCTCAAAAGGATTATTTATATCGAGAACCTTTTGAAGATATTTGAATTTGTGTCAAATAAAAATTATTTTTTCTTGTAAGCATCAATAAATAAATAAATAATTGGCGCTTACACTTCTGTTAGGTGTTTGGCCGAGCTCCTCCTCCTATTTGTGGTGTGCGTCTAGATGTTGTTCCACAAATGGAGGGACCTACAGTTTCAAGCCGACTCCGAACGGCAGATATTTTTTTGAGGAGCTTTTTCATGGCAGAAATACACTCGGAGGTTTGCCAATGCCTGCCGAGGGGCGACCGCTATTAGAAAAATGTTTTTATTAATTTTGCTTTCACCGAGATTCGAACCAACGACCTCTCGGTGAATTCCGAATGGTAATCACGCACCAACCCATTCGGCTACGGCGGCCGCCTCAAGCATCAATAGGTACACTAAAAAATATACAGCAGTTCTTTGTCCATATCGCATACAATTTAAACATTTTACTTATGAGTAAGTAAAAATAATAATATTTCAAAAAAGAAATCCAACAAGAATTTTCCAGTTATTAAATTTGTTGAGGTAGTTTTCTAGTAAATATTAACCAGCAGCAAAATTCTAGCAAATGGTCATCTGTCCATTCTCAAAGAGAAAAATATCCAAAAAGCTGATGACTTCGGCCCGTAGACATAGTCCTTCGTTAAAACACATTTTTGTTAAAACCAAACTTTAACTTTAAATCAGTTTTTAAAATTTTTGTCAATCATAAGGTCTCTTCGGCCAAGCGTTATCAGTGACGGATATATCTGTATATATACATTTGTATAATTGGATGTATGGCCGTGTGTATTTGTTTTGAGGTTGGCCCACAAATGGAGGGACATACAGTTTTAGGACGACTCCGAACGGCAGACATATTTTATGACGAGCTTTTTCATGGCAGAAATATACTCGGAGGTTTGTCATTGTCTGTCGAGGGGCGACCGCTATTAGACGACAACTTTTTATTCATTTTGATGTTTCACGAACCGACTGGTAGTCACGCCTAAACATAGCGAGTAGAGAAGTTGCGAATAGAAGGCGCCTATAGATATGTTAAAACTAAATTCTAGCTAAAATGAGAGAGAACAGAGCAATTCAGTCATAAATAAAAATTTACTCGGTAAAAAAAAGAAATATGAGTACTTTAATTAGTTTTACATTTAGAAATAGAGAAACAAAAATCATTTTAAAATCACGTTATTCACATTTTAAAGTAAAAACCCTGTTTATGTGATAAAGTGCATATTAAGTTGACTAAAACCTCTTTTTTTTACTTCTCTATGATTACGAGCGTTCGTGTTTACATAAAAAATTTAAAATAGAAAACAGAGAAATCGACGTTGAATGAAAAAATTATTTTAGTTGAAAACGACGAGCTAATTGGCAGGGGCAGTGACGTCAGGATAGAAAATAAACGTATGAAAAGAAGAGGAAGAGTAAGCGAAAATAAGGGACAACTGTCAAACACAACAAATTATACACTCGTACACAATTATATTATGAAATGTTGGACGGGACCGCGTTTAAATAAGCGATATTTGGCAAGTGCTAAGTATTTAATTAAAAACGAATGAATTAAATATTTTACTGGACAAGAATTTGATGATCGTTATCCGTAAAGTACTTCATGTTAATTACACGACACCTGAAAAATACAAAATTTAAAATTTTGTACAAGTTTTCATTTAAAATACAAATTTAATACAAAATTTAAAATTTTGTACAACAATTTTTAATTTAAAATACAAATTAAATTTAAAATTTTGTACAACAATTTTTAATTTAAAATACAAATTTAATACAAAACTTAAAATTTTATACAAAATTTTTTAATTTAAAATTTTGTATTTTTTAATTTAAAACTCTAATTTCAATGAATATTCACAAACTCACAGTAACTTGTGAATGAAGGTTTTATATTCGATTGTTAAATTCGCCAAGTAAGAAGTACGCGAACTAAATCATTGTGAATGAAAGACACAAATTTGTAAAAGAAGGCAAATTCTTGCAGAAAAAGCCGCTAGGCTTCGCTGCAATCAAACGCGCACACACGTGTTTTCCACGAGTGCCGTTTCAGCCTTCATTTTGGTTTTTCGTCGGTGTAGTTCGGAGTAAATTTTTGTGTCAGCAATAATATTTTAAGTAACTAAAAATATTTGTGTTAAAGAACGCATACTTTTTTTTGTGCATGAACTAAATTGTGGCACTAAAATGTTTGTGTTATACGAAACTCCGGCGGGCTACGCAATATTTAAGCTATTAGATGAAAAAAAGCTTACAGAAGTAGATAACCTATATCTGGAATTTCAAACACCGGAAAAGGCCAGTAAATTATTGAAGTTGAAACATTTTGAGAAATTCAATGACACCACGGAGGCATTGGCAGCAGCTACAGCTGCAGTTGAGGGAAAAATGTCTAAACCTCTTAAAAAGACTTTGAAAAAATTGTTCAGCAACGAAGTGCAATCTTCGTTACTGGTCGCTGATGCGAAGTTGGGTAATGCCATTAAGGATAAATTAGCTGTGCCATGTGTCTACAATACGGGTGTACAAGAGTTGATGAGATGCATACGTCAACAGGCGGATAGTTTGCTAAGTGGTCTACCCAAGCGTGAAATGACAGCCATGGCACTCGGTTTAGCTCACTCCTTATCGCGGTACAAGTTAAAGTTCTCACCTGACAAAATAGACACAATGATTGTGCAAGCGCAATGTCTATTGGACGATTTGGATAAAGAGTTAAATAATTATATGATGCGTGCTCGTGAATGGTACGGTTGGCATTTTCCAGAACTTGGCAAGCTTATTACAGATAATATTGCATTCGTAAAGACTGTCAAATTAGTAGGCACTCGGGAAAATATGGCACAAACGGATCTTTCTGATATTCTACCAGAAGAGGTGGAGGAAAAGGTAAAGGAAGCCGCTGAGATATCAATGGGAACCGAAATATCTGAAGAGGATATCATGAATATTCAATGCCTATGTGATGAAATACTTTCCATCGATGAATATAGAACTCATTTATACGATTATTTGAAGACACGAATGATGGCGATGGCACCTAATCTAACAGTTCTTGTTGGTGAAACCGTTGGTGCCCGCCTTATTGCACATGCAGGCTCACTTATAAACCTTGCTAAGCATCCGTCTTCCACTGTACAAATTTTGGGTGCTGAGAAAGCTCTTTTCCGTGCGTTGAAAACAAAAAAAGATACTCCCAAATATGGTTTAATTTTCCATGCTCAACTGGTTGGGCAAGCCAGTTTAAAAAATAAAGGCAAAATGTCGAGATCGCTGGCAGCAAAGGCATCTTTGGCTACACGTGTTGACGCTTTTGGAGAGGAAGCAAGTTGTGAACTGGGAGCGACTCATAAGGTGAAACTAGAAGCTCGATTGCGTTTACTAGAAGAAGGAAATCTGCGAAAATTATCAGGCACCGGAAAAGCTAAAGCAAAGTTCGAGAAATATCAGGCAAAAAGGTAATATTTGCAATTCTCTTTCTGTGAAACAATTTTTGCACTTAATGATGATAACAAAAAGGTTTCGCATCTGTCTGATTACATAAAATGACGATAAACCTTGGCTGTCTGAAAATGCAATTAAATAGTTTTGCAAAATTTAAGTTGCTTTTAAAAAAATTTTAATATCAAATTTTCTTTTATTTCAGCGAGGTGTTCACTTATCAACCTGAAGCTGACAGTACATTATCTGTTAAGAAGCGAAAACACTCAGAATCAGCTGAAGTTAAAGATGAATCTGTGGTCGAGCCAAATGAAACTAAAGACGAGAGTACTGTTGGTTTAGAAAAGAAAAAGAAGAAGAAAAAGAAAAATAAGAACCAAGATCAAGAACAGCCAGAAGAGGCGCCTCCCGCCAAAAAAAAACCTAAGACTAAGGAGTAGTAGTCGGATTAGGTTATCTAAGTTTAGTTAATTTTTTTTTTTAGACTTAACATTTAGCTGTACTAAGTGTTTGTTTATAAGGATATGTAAGAAAATAAAGTAATAAACAGAGCTACTTTCAGAAAAAAAGTATCTTAAAAGGAGACAATGGAAAACGAGCGATTGTAAATTGGAAAACAAGAAAAGTTCGAAAAATTAAGCATAAATAAACTTTTGACGTAGTCGAAAATTGTTTTGAATGCAATAACATTAATTTTAAAGTGGTGGTTAATTTTATGCTTTATAATTTTTTCTCAATCATGAGAGTGTTGCAATTGAATTTACTTTTTTAATATCAAAAATTTATAATTAGGCAAAAAACAGTAATGCCTATGCTAAAAAGCCACACATATAACCCAACAAGAGTCTTATTACTTTATTAAATTCCTACTTCATTACCAATATTACATCGTTATAAATGGGGAAATTGCACAGCTAAGTTTTATATCAATAAAAAAACTTGCCCCTGCCGAGTTAACTAGAGAGCAGTTATTTCAGGACGCCACGTTTGAACTTCAATATTAATTTCAATTTGTAGGGGTAAAAAGTAAATATTTAAATCTATTATAAAATCTTACAGACAATTTAACATTGCAAGTAGACACATACCATTTGTTTGTTGGTTTAAAAAGAATATCTTTAAAATCTGTTATAAGAATAAAAATAATCAAGCGCAAAAAAATCCAAAACATAAGTGCTCTGAAGAATGGTGCGAAAGAACAATAATTCACTTTTGCAACATTGTCATAAAATGGATTGTGGGAATGTAGGACCCTGTGAGTAACATACCAACCTAACGTATCTGCTTGAGCAGTTGAGGGAGTCCCTGCGCACATAGATCAGTTAAAAAACGAATACATTAGCGAAGGGCAATGTTTGGGCTATTAAGTCAGCATTGGCACAACTACGTTCTGGATACTGTAGCAGGTTAAACTCCTACTTATCCAGAATTGACCCCGACGTACCAAACATATGTTCGGTATGTGAAGGCACCCCGCACAACTGTAACCACCTTTTCACATGCCCCAACAAACCCACTCATCTAACATCCCTCTCCCTTTGAAGCCAACCCGTCGAAACGGCTAGTTTCCGGAACCTACCGTTGATTACACTACACTGATAGTTACTGCTACAACATTAAGACAGCAACGAACTCAATAAGATGGAGATAAATTAACACATTGTGGTCGGGCGTTTTGTGCCAGTGCATTACGGCTGGAGCGGGTAATTTATTGAAAAATGTGCGCGAATTTTATTGTTATTAAAAATCAGTATACATTTAAAAAGGCTCTG
Source organism: Anastrepha fraterculus (assembly GCA_037575425.1). NCBI lineage: Eukaryota > Metazoa > Arthropoda > Insecta > Diptera > Tephritidae > Anastrepha > Anastrepha fraterculus. The sequence continues at coordinate 144,682 of JAYXIM010014567.1, forward strand.
ATTTCTGCACTATACTATCGTCGTAAGCACCATGAATTACGCCACTTAACTAAAACTGAAATAAGAGTTGTTTTGAAATTAATTGCTTTTAAATTTGCTCGTATGATGTTTACTGTTAAACACAATTTACCGTTATTATTTTGATTTGTATATGTTTGTACATCGTAATACTAGGTATGAGAAAGGGTAACAACAAACATTAATAACCCGTATATCTTTATTTCCCTTATTCTACCACCCATCTATAAAAACGTATAACTACGTGACCCGCGCTCTACCCACAGTTTGCGAAAAACGTATTTTTACGTGTCCCGCACACAATGTGTTAAGAGCAGACTGTGGAAAAATTCGACCGAGGTTGCAGAAAATAAGTTCTTCAGCGATATATGCTGATGCACAAGAGCGTTCGGGAAAAATTTGCTTTCGTCGTTTGTCGTACAATCTTTTCTAAAATATTCGCATGCTGTCTCTTACAAACGTAATTAATCGAGAATTCTCGCCTTTTCCAATCGCCGAGGCTCTATGTTCCATCTAGGAAGCACGGGAAAATATATATACTTGTGTATCGCCATTCCAATGACGGCATGTGTTTGCTTTGTCAATATTAAAAAAGGCATAATGCCAAATATTTTTAATAACATACTTATTTAGTATTTAAGAGAACAGTGGTCGTGTTAATTGGACATCATTTTGTAAAATATGCGTTGACAGTCAGACGGCAATAAACTTATACGAAATTTTATCTAAAGACGTTCTTAGGACCAGGGAAGTCGTAGATAGATTGTTACACATCTATTGGCTACCCGCACATAAGGGCTTTGCAGGAAATGAAATTGTAGGCGAGATTGCCAAGGGCGCTGTTTACATACAATTCGAACAAGAAAACGACATACATACATACAAACCTTTAAATACGGTATACAATGACATCGCTGCGGGCATGAAAACTCGGATAGACAGGAGGTGAAATAATTTAGCCAAATGCAAAACGGCGAAAATCCTGTGTGCACAGAATGTCTAGAGAGGAAAGCAGAACTACATACTGACAGGCCACAATTTGTTAGTGGCACACGCCTACAAGATGGAAATTATATACAATGATAGCTGCAAATTTTGCCATGAACTAGGAGAGACGGAAACTCTTGAACGCCTACGTTCTTGCCCTGCATTAGCTAGAACTGAAATGTTTAGGAGCTCTACAATATGAGAGGTTAGAATGTCTCTCGGGGTTAGAGCTTCAGAGCTTACTTGGATTCGCAAAAGACGCAGACGCCTACTAGAAGGAAACGTAAGGGGCAAGCTCCATCTAGTACCACTAAGGTCCATGTAATGGCTTTTAGTCAGCCAAGTCAACCTAACCTAACCTATTTCATTTAACGTTAGGCTCAAGATTGATTGTTATATATGAATACATTATAATAAAAGCTAGCAAACAGTTTTTTAATCTATGAAACTTTACTTTTTGCCTCTTAGTTTAAATTAAAGGTTTCCCATGGCCAATGTCAGATTTGTTTAGTCTATGTACTTGTGAAAGTTTTTCGGCGAATTTTTTTCCTTATATATTTATGTGTGTGTTATGTTTACGTGTTTTATGTTGCGCAGTTATAAAGGTATTGTTAAAATATGAATTGGAATTATGTAGAATGATGAATTGTTGAAGTATTTTTCTAAAATAATATTTTGCACGGCCCTTAGCTGGCTAATATTCTCAAAATTTCTATATGAAGTTGCTGCTGTTGTTGTTGTAGCAGCTTACTTACATTCCCATGTCAGGCAGCTACACGATACAGGGATGACAGTTTTTCCCGACCAAGGGCTGCCGATCAGTAAACTAGCACTGTCTAGTGCAACGTACCTCTGAATGAAGTCATTAGCAACGGTCGCAACGGCTATGTAGAGCCATTGGCCTTGCCTTTTATATTTTTCGCCCAATAATGAACACAGTAAAGTAATAATGAAAATGGCTTTAGTGTTTTTTAAATATTCTCCTTGGAAGTCAATACATTCCTGCATTCGCTTGAACCAATTTTCAAAGCACTTTTGCCACTCATGAAGTGGATACCTCCAAAATTATCTGTTTCAGGCTTCAACAGCTTTTTCAGCTGTTGAATAGAATACGTTGAAATGGAAAGAAATCATTAAGTGCCAAATCAGGACTGTAAGTCGGATGACGTATTAATTCGATCTTTTGAGTGAGCATTGTCTTGGTGAATGATGATTCGTTTTCGGCTTGTTATACTATTCATTCCGCCTCTTCCTTTGAAAATCACCACTGGGAACAGTATACATTCCAATTTGGTTGTTCAAACGAATTTTTTTTTTTCTGCACCTATTCTAAATACAACACGCCCACCCGAAGGACAAGGGAATATTCATACTCTATTGTTGTTGTAGGCGGCCGCCGTAGCCGAATGAGTTGGTGCGTGATTCGGAATTCACAGAGAGGTCGTTGGTTCGAATCTCGGTGAAAGCAAAATTAATAAAAACATTTTTCTAATAGCGGTCGCCTCTCGGCAGGCAATGGCAATCCTCCGAGTGTATTTCTGCCATGAAAAAGCTCCTCATAAAAATATCTGCCGTTCGGAGTCGGCTTGAAACTGTAGGTCTCTCCATTTGTGGAACAACATCAAGACGCACACCACAAATAGGAGGAGGAGTTCGGCCAAACACCTAACAGAAGTGTACGCGCCAATTATTTATTTAATTTTTTTATTTTTATTGTTGTAGAAGCATAGAAATTCCTCATACATGTACGCGGAATGCTGCTGGAGTGACAGTCCCTGCCGGGCTATAAATCCGGGTCGTTCAGGTAACGTAGAACCAACTGTCGTAGGAAAGCTCGTACTCTCTATTCCGCTTTTCTGCACTATAATCGAACTCTCGATATCCCTAAGTAAAACAGTTATGTTCCATCATCGCAAAGTTTCAGAGATGCGAGCTTGCTTATTAATTAAAAAAAGAGTGATCGATTTAGAGGCATCGGATTTTAAATTGAAATATAATAAAGAAAATTCAAATTGATTGGGAAATCTTTATTATTTTTGTGTATAACCATTCATGACATTTATTTTTTAAAGATAATACCTTTTAAATGTTAACCGCAACTAAGCCGTAGTTCGACCATCCGTAAACACCAATTTCGAGTGACTCGCTGGTATCTCGTGAATAACTTTAGTAGTGTTGGCTCCCAATGCTTCAATCGAAGTTGGTTTATCCATAAAGCATTTAGACTTTACATACCCCCACAAATAAAAGCCCAAAGGTGTGATATCACCCGATGTTTGTGGCCGAGACGAGGGATAAATTGCTTACCGAAACGACAACGCAGTGAATCCATTGTTTCCCTATCAGTATGGCAAGTAGCGCCGTCTTGTTCGAACCAAATGTTGTAGAGATCACGGGTTTCATTTTCCTACCTCAAAAAGCCGTTTATCATTTGGCGATAGTATACGCTGATACGTTGGATGTAATGGCAGTTCTTGAATGGCTTCAGGTTGCTGCGGTAATTTTGCTTATTGACGTGGTCACTAAAGCTAAAATGGGTCCTGCGCGCGCGATGGACACTTTTCACAGAGTTTCGATTTTCGTAATACAACTACAGTTTGTAAACGTTGTTGTAGCGTAAGTCTTTGCATGATGAAATGTCAATGAATACTGAAAAAAATTATGTATTTACTGTATCACAGTAGTTAAGAGTGATCTGTCAAAAAAGAACCTATTGGAAGAAGTACGTCCAATCTGATTACAATTTATTATATACAATATAATATCTATTTATGTTTATGTATATGAATATTATAAACATATATTAATTTAAGTATTTTCCACTTTTTAATTTCAGAAGCAATTCAAGGAGTCGGTCACGTAGTGCTTCTCGCACTCACAGATCACGTTCCCGAACTGCTGCTTCGGCAAGCCGATCTCGCAGTCGGAGTCGTTCAGTTTCACCGAATAAAAGTTCACGTAAGTCTCGTGATGTCGCTTACAATAGTAAGTCGCGAGAGAATGGTCGCGGCGCCACAGAAAATGGTAGCACATACCATAGATATAGCGAGGACGAGCGCAATGGTGGCACCGGAGGGGCTTCGCCATCGCCAAAGCGACGCTACGATGATTCTGTATCGCCGTCACCAAGACGTAACATCCCGACAAAACGCAGTCGCCGAGGTGATTCAACACCATCACGGTCTAGTTCGCGCAGAGATTAGCAGATGAAAGTTGCAATAGCTGTTAAAGCAACTAATAGACATTGAGCTTGAGGGCTCGTTTGCCGCAGTGCATGAATATACAGTTTTACTCCTTTCTCTCATTTCAAACAAGTCGCTATATAAATCCAAACAGTTGAAAATAGAATTCTTGAAATTCGATTATTATGCCGTATGTCGTTTTAAGTAGAAAAGAGTTTAAACTTTTAAGAATACTATAAACTGGAAGGACTTATTATATTACATAAGTGGAAATGCATTATTTATTATGGAAGCATAAAATGATGAATTTTCCACAAAACAACAACAGTAACAAAGTCTGACAACAACTATACGCAGCGAAAAAAAAACAAGCAACAAGCAAAAAGTTCACACAACTTACATTTATATTTTTTATTTTAATATTTTGTAAGCTACTCAATTTAAGCAGTAGATTTATTGAATAGGTTAAACTAAATTTAAGCTCATTTCAATTGAATGAACATCGGGCCCGAAATGATAGTATTTATATTTCATACGCCAAATATGTACTCGCGAGCAACATTTCTCATAATTGCTTTTCGTATAAAATTGATTTGTCATGATTTTGTCTTAAATATTCAATAAAGGCTGCACAAATTGGTTGATATAAAAGTGCATGAAATACAAAACATTAAGGCTTTTCATAAATAAATTGGTTGTAGACCATAAATCATTTAAATCATGAAAATTTAAAATCATTAAATTTATTTTATATTCAAACCAATTAGGTTCTATGGAACATATTGGACGACACGCTTAACTGTATTTAATTCTAAATAATAAGAATTAAAATACATCCAAAGCGAATATTTGAGTAAACAACGTGGAAATATCTGAGTGGGGGGCTATCTTCTAGGGCATTGAGTTCTCGAAATTAATTGAATGCGCCAGATTGACGCTCTGTAACGCGGCAAATGCGCTGAAATTTGCGCCTTGCACATTTTTTCGGCTGAAGCGTTGAAAAGGCACTCTAATGCGTCTAATGCGAATTCGGCTGAAGCGTTGAAAAGGCACTCTAATGCGAATTCGACTGTCAATCTGCAATTGAAGAATTTTTTATCGATCAATAAATACTCTTTGAATGTGCGCTTTACATTTTTTTGTAACCATAAGGCTATTGTTATTAAGCTTGCAGCAGTCGCGCAACTAAATGTGACACGATTTGTAGCGTGATCTACATACCATTTTAAAATAAAAAATAAAGGGCACGAATTTAAATTTTTTTCCAAATATTTATATATTTATTTAAATTCCAACATTTTTTCAAATATTTTATATTAAGAAAAACTTCAGAGACAGAGAAACACATCTTTTATATTAAGAAAAATCAACAAAAACAAACACTTGAATATTAAGAAACTTGTGATTTTACTTGAGTGGATTAACATATCTGGACCACGCAACCACTGCAGGGCTAATTTGATATTCAACGATAGTAAAAAGATTTTGTTTTCAAAAGTATATTCGGAGCATTGCAGTTAACGGATAATTATTAGCGTACAAAAAGAATATTTATTTTGATATATTAATTGACATAATGTAAAAAAATATTCGTATGTACATATATACATATATATATATATATATATACATATAGTTTACTAAAAAGTTTTTAAATACGAAAATTAATCTTATTACTTCAATCTATCGCTTCTTCTACCTACACTACTATGGCTTTGTGTTGCATTTGGCACACAAAAAACGCAATATTTCTATCCAAATTTAGTTGCATATCTGTGGGCTGTTTGCCTACAATTAGACGAAAAGCTCAAACATTTTGTCTAAATTATGTCCAGTTTTTCTGTGGAAGTTTAAAACTGCTTTCCACCTTAATCAAGTTTAGGAGTCCACCTTTGCAGATTTGAAATCAGTTCAAAAATTCACCACACTTAAACTAGCACTGAAGAACTGGCTCTTAAACTACTTGCATGTGAATGAATTGCAATAAAAAGTAAATAACGTAAAAGCAATGTACACATAAGCTGTGGTAACTAAAAACTTTTAGATTTCCTCTCTATGCAGGTTGTTGTGGTTATTGTAACAACAAAAAAGATTCCGCACTCGTTTTTGAGGAGTGTTACTGAAGTGATGTTTATTCATGTATGTATATAACTCCACGTCATCCCGGTAACGTAGACCCGACTGCGTTGGCACGATAGATAAACAGAGCCGACTTCGCTACGGGATTGATTTGCGCATTCCCTTGCTTTTCATACCGCCCTATAAAATAAGCCCCCGATCATGATCATTCACGGAAAGTATCGCACAATGTGTGCGAAATAACAGCAGTAAAATATATAGTTTGAAGAGAAATATTTATTAAAAGAGTTCTAATTTTTTATTCCTTTTAGTTTTTTTAAATAACTGAAAAAATACTCACCCTTCAAACACATACAAATGTACATACTGTCGGCGTCAAAAGGAAGTGTACGATATTGATGATATTGATAAACTTTGACTAAGCATTTTTTTCTTTTGTAATTTGAATTTTTTTTTTATTTTTTATTTTGTAATTTCTATTACACTAGTCTACAAGGAAAAGTATCCGAAATAATTTAAACTAATATCTGCTTCTTTGTCCATGCAAAATTCGGATTGATAACTAAAATTAATTTATTAGTTTGAGTTTTTACGATAATCGTATCTTTCGTGTTTAATGGAACTAGGCCGACAAAATTTAACCAACATTCAGACCCAGAAACCAGACTATATATTTCCGAAGGTTTATGATGCGCTGAATCCAAATCTGGCCTCAGAATTGCTCTATCAGCTCTGGTTTTCGAGATATCCTAACCTAAATGTGCAAAAAACACCATTTTTGCCCATATTTGAGGTTATGCGATATCTCTGCGAAAAAAAATGATATTTGAGCAAACAAAACGCCATTTGAAAAAAGAAGGATTGTATTTAAAGATGCCATCCTTTAATTTTGGTGAAAGAAAACATCTGCAAGGCTTAAACCTCAAATATGGGCAAAAATGGGGTTTTTTGCACTTTTAGGTTAGGATATCTCGAAAACCAGAGCTGATAGAGCAATTCTGAGGCCAGATTTGGATTCAGCGCATCATAAACCTTCGGAAATATATAGTCTGGTTTCTGGGTCTGAATGTTGGTTAAATTTTGTCGGCCTGTGTTATTTTTTTTATTAATTTTGTATTTTCAATTATTTTTTGATTTATTTTGCAATTTCAATTATTCTTTCATAAAAATGTACTTAATACAACAAGAACCGTACAGAGCAAAGCTTCGAGCTATGTATAAAATTTGTAAAAATTGGGCAAATTTTCATCAAATTTTTAAACTTTTTATTCATTAAATATTAAATTTTGGTATAGTAAAGTGCAGGTTTCAAGTAGGTGAAAAATCACACTGGTTTTTGAGAATTTTTTTCTATCGCGGTCTTGCTCATTTTCCATTTAACGCCCACTTCACATTTTTTATATGGGAAAAAAACTCAACACCGTCAACAGAAGAAATTGTAAAAAATCAACACGATTTTTGACTGGAAACTTGCACTTTGTTATACTAAAATTCAATGATCTATAAAACTGCATACCCAAAATTTTTTGAAAAATTCTGAATTTTTCTATAAGTTTGAAATTGTGATTAAAATTTTGCCGAATTTTATACAAAGTTCCCAACTTTACTTCAAATTACTCTAAAAATTCTGAGTAAAAGGTTGGAAATTTGTATGTAAAATTTGCCGAATTTCATACAAAGTTCGAAACTTTGTTTTATATGGCTCTTGTTATAGTATGAATTACATTTTTAAAAAATAAATTAATCGAAATGAAAAATAAATAAATAAATAGCCAAAACTTATCAATATGTGGCGTACACTTTCTTTTGACGCTGACAGTATGCACTTTTCCGCTTTTGGCACAAGCACTGATATATGCAATGAACAATTTCAGTTATGTAAAATAAATTCAAAATACTTTTTTATGTAAAAGTAAAAATTAATTCAATGAAGAAACATTAAATTATATTTAAACAAAAAATATTTTATAGAATGACTGTTAGTGAGGAGTGAGCAGCGAATCGAACGGGAGTGTGCGTGTCTTAAGGGGTTAGGTGGGTTACAGAGGTTCAAAAAAAGGGTATTTTTACTATTTTTTTTTTAATATATACAATCATATATTTTATTTAAACAATTCAGCATATCAAAGATACATATTTAAACAGTATTTTGTGAAATTTTTATTTAAAAATTCCGAAAACTCAGCCGTTGGTACCTCATCTCCCTTAACGTCTCACAAAAAAATGCTCTTGCCGTGGACAGCATAACTCATTATTGGTTCATCTAAAATCAAAAAACCAAAAATATTTCGTTAGTACATGGATAAATCTCGTTACTGGACGAAGGAAAAAAAAGAAAAATTTAATTTGAATTTTTGACAGACTTTGAACAAAAAAACACATTTTTTGGTCAAATTTTCGTCATGTGTTGGCTCGAAAAAATTAGTTGTAATAAAAAAAAACAAAAATCCTTCGTTCAATAACTTGATAATGTTATTCCAAAGATGTGTGCAGAATTTTAACAAAATCGCTTCATAACTTTTCGAGAAATCGTGTCCACCGACTTAAAAAATCGAGTTTTGAGATAAACGCGTTTAAAGTGCGAAACGCTGCACTGACATGGCCTGATGGGCGGAACTTCTGAAGGGTCTATCTAGTAGAATTTTACTCGGATCAATTTGAAATTTTAGGGGAATATTTTAAACATATTATACTATTTAATAAGACAAAACAAAAAAAATCGATTTTTTGAAATTTTCAAACCCACCTAACCCCTTAACAGAAATGATTTTACTTGCATGTACTCACTGTATCTTACAAATCTTATAAATTTATAGAGTTCATCTTGCTCATAATTTTCTTGACATGGGTCTGAAGATTTTCGTAGAGATTGAGACCAGCATACTGAGCCAGCCATGACATGATTTCAAGCATGATATGAAGTAAAGCATTTTGTATCCAACGCGCCAGTATGATAATGGCTATTGTAGGATATTGATATTGATATGGTAGTATGGCCATTAGCATTGGTGAACAACAAAATTGTGCGAGAGAGGCCCTCGGCAGCCGATTTCTGTCCACTCGTTTCCCACGTATTCACATCCTCGTACAACGAGACGACTTGACCGGAGGCTGTGATTTTTTTGCGTATGTCATCAACGCAATCTAAGGTTTTTTGTTGTAAACACATTCCCTTTTTCGTCCCAAGAATGATAATCCTTTCACCAAGGTTACGTCAGCCTATCAACAGATTCTGTCAAATTCACTGAGAGCCAGTTAACGATCTGATATTGGACGCACTTTAAAAACACACACATGTGTCACATATTTCTCTTGATCTAATGGTTCATCACCATTCTGAAAACTTGATCAATTTTAAACGAAAAATTCTTACAGTATATGTAACAATACCTATATGTACATACGTATAGTCCTGGGTTTATCGGAAACGGCCTCAAATATCTTTTTATCAAGTTTTATTTTTTAGGAGCAGCATCCCTATACCATTCTTATAATATGACCACATTTTTCAAATTATTCAAAAAGTAAATAAAAATCACATAACGGATATTAAACGAAAGCTATTTTCAATATAATTGCCGCCTATTTTTCAAAATATTAATATTATTATTATTAGTAATTTTTTAATTAAAAAAAAAAACCTGTGGACATCAAATGGGATATACTTCTTAGTGCAAGTTTAACCCTTTGCGTGCATTTGCAACGTAAATGTACGCCTGTACCAGCCGACACGATGAAACTAATGAGAGCCCCATGTAAATGAATTCTCACCACCGTTCCGTTTCGTATCGTAGATCGTTGTTTCATCGTGTCAGCTGATACGGGCGTACGAGCCTACGTTTACGTGTGTCAGTGTGAGCCCCATAAGAGAAAAGGAAAAATTTCCGTGATCAGTAGAGTTTACAAAATCTAAACTTCAGAAAATAGAAATACAATAAATCAGTTTCAACGATCTGTGTGTGTTCTAATATCCATATATTTATTTGCTTTAAATCACTAAAGGAGAAAGAACTGCTAAAAGCTAGCTGGCACTCCCATCAGAGAATTTTGCTAATTTGCTTAAAAGCTAATTTAAAAGCTCAATTTTGCGGGGTTAAAATTAGTTTAAAATTTCACTACAGTTAAATTAGCATTCAACAACGTGTCCTTGAATGTAAAAAAAATGTGTCTTTGAATGTAACAAAAATGTCCTTGAATGACTAAATAATTTGAAAATGGAGTATAGATGTGAGTTTTCAGTGCAAAAATTAAAAGTTCCGAAGACTAACTTCTTAGTAGTAGTATAAAGTATTTAAAAGAGCTATTCTCGTGAAAATTTTTTAAATATTCGAATGAAATTGTATGTCAAGCCATATGAATGCACGCACATATGTAAGTGAATAAGTGTTAAAGATATGCGGGGTTTAAGACGCCCACACAAATTCTCTAGTTTGATCTTGAGCCTTGTGCACTGACATTAAGAATGCAGAGCTTAATGGAAATTTGGTGGTTGATTTAAAGCTTTTTTAAAAGCTAGCCATCAACCTATTTTATGATGTTTTATTTAACCCTCCGTTGGGCAACTTTTTTAAAGCCTTCGGTTGGATACCAGTGTCTGGCCTTTTTTCGTCCTGTTCGAGGATCCTTTTTAAAAGGTTATATCCATAAATCGATAGAAAACTAAATTTTAGGAAGTTTCGTGGAAGCTCAATTCGTTAGCTATAATAGAAACATGTTACACAGCTGCCCCACGGAGGGTTAATTTTTTAAACAATAAAGGACCAGCAATCCTTGTTTGTAGTAGATATAACAGCATAGAACATTCAGCAAAAATGTTAGGGAAATTCTGGGTGTCTGGGAGCAAAAAACTGATATTTTTGTTGTTGTATCACAGCATAAAATATTCCCCCATTCCTTGATAATAAGGTATAAGGTAATGTAGAATCGACTGTCAGCCGATTTTCGAAAGCTTAAAAAAATAATGATTGGCGCGTACACTTCAGTTAGGTGTTTGGCCGAGCTCTTCCTTCTATTTGTGGCGCGCGTCTTGATGTTGTTCCACTAATGCTGAGACCTACAGTTTTGAGCCGACTCCGAATGACAAATGGTTTTTATGAGTAGCTTTTTCATGGCAGAAATACACTGGGAGGCTTGCCATTACCTGCCGAGGGCCGACCGCTATTAGAAAACCTTTTTCTATTATTTTGCTGTTTGATGAATGACGAATGCTTTACTTGCGTCAATTAGAACCAAATGAGACGATTTTAGCTGCATAAGATCTTAAACTATTCCATCATTAATTGACTAGTCATTTTTCGTAATTTTAATCTATTTGGATCTAATCTGTCAAAGGTGTCCGTTTTCCTAACGGTGATCTGGAAGGGCTTTTTATTATTTTTTTGTTTCAGTTTTTGGTGTTCAATTTTTTGCCGGTTAGCTGAGCAGGTATGGCGTAAAGTTGTACATATGATTTTCATTAGCAAATTAGATTTTTAATGATTTTCCCGTTTTCCCCTGAGCAATGCCTAAGCGATCCATTTTTTTGGCCCAAATTATTTTGTCATATTTAAAGTTTAAAATGGCAGTCTTTATATGCATTTAAGACAATATCAAAGTTTTTTTTTTATTTTTTATATATCACTGCTATTATTTCGAACACTAGTTCTAGTAGCGAAATAAGTATTTAAAAAAAAAAAAAAAATTATAATATAATAATAAATATCGATGTCGGCATGAATTTATCTGGAAATTAAATATGTAGTCAATTCAAAACCTATTAACGCCATTAAATTACATTTTATTGCAACAATATTTTTATATAATATTTCTATGCTCGTTTATTATCAAAAAATATTTTCCGCCGATCACATTGCACTCATTCATTAATTACTTTTACTTATTAACAAATCATTTATATGAATTCTTAACCAGGCTAATCAAAGTTTGTTAACAAGGTTTTTGTATAAGTGATAAGAACATTTTATTTTTATCTACTCAAAAATAACAAATAAGATTTTGTAGATGTTCTTACAAATTTGTGTTTAATAAATGTAAAGACTTTACTTAACATGACTTATGACTTAGAACACGAATGCTAAACTGAATATGGCGTTTGCATGCATATTTTTTACTTTGCAATGCATTCTAAAAAATATTTTATGTAATATTTTGTGAAGCAATAAGAAATAGGCTGGGTATAAAACATTAAAGTTTCTGTGTCCCAGTATGCAAATTACTGGGTAATAATACGTTCACATATAAGTAGATGATCTACTGATTTCGTGCTTAACTCCCAATCCGTAATTAAAAGGCGAGATAAAACGTTAAAATAAAAACTAAATGAAATGGGCGCCGACAAAGAAAACAGGTGTGTAAACATAATTCTAATAAAATTTTTGTTAAATATTATTAATTATGGATTCATTTTACAGAAAAAACGTGTGTCCATAAACGTTGTGCCCCCTTATTACTTATTATAAAATGTAATATAGAATATCTCCCATGCGCATTGCTGCCATAATTTTTTGCAACCTTAGTAAACGTCGCTTACGGATTTCCTCAACCTGTTTATTTTTAGCAGCCAATTGCGCATTTAATAATAATAATAATAATTTTTCAAACCAAAAACACAGAAATATTCCACCAAAATAATTTCTATGAAGAAAAACCTTTCACAACAGTATTGACAGCTGATTGTCAATTTTACAGGTAATCTGCCATATGTGAACGGGTAGATAAATTTTGTGGATTTATTGGTAATTAAATGCATATGTGAATGTACTTTAAGACTACTCCATAAAGTAAAGAAAAAGCAACTAGACAGACAGGCTCTCGATTTTGGGTGAGAGTAGATATGAAAATTAACCTATTTAGTTTTCGTTTTGGTGTTCTAAATCACGATTTATTTGTTCATTTTAGAGCTCGTACTTGTTTTCAGGTCAACTCGCGAGATAATTGATAACTAACAAAATCCAAGTCGAATTGAGATCCAGTGGCTTTGTTGGCTGGATCATGTTGTCCGAATGGCTACAAACGCTCCGGCTCTGAAAGTATTTGATGCGGTTCCAGCTGGTGATAGCAGAGGAAGACCTCCCCTGCGTTGGGAAGATCAGTTGGAGATGGCTTCACTTGTGTTTGGTAGTTTTTATCGCTTCCGCCTACTTTTCGTTTTGAAGGAAAGCTGATAGTTTCTGTTGGAAAAATGTTTCCAATATTAAAAACAGCTGAACGAACACAGCTGGTCACATTCTATGCAAATTAGAAAACTTAATTTAGCAAAATGTGCCTGGAGGGCACACTATAGAATGGACAGCCGTTTTGAATTTTCCACTTTTTCTACCAGTATTTCAATAGTTGTTGGGGGTAGGTAGGGGAAATGCCAGTCTGGCACTCCTCAAGTAGCACTGAAGCGCCGTTTTGATACCATTATGAGACCTCCATCAGGCAGATATGTACAGCCAGCCAGAGCTGCTGATGTAAAGGAGCAGATTGATGCGATTTAGGTTGGCGCACTGCCCCAGACTTTCGAAGAAAGGGGCACCCAGTGATCTTCGTCGTATAGCGCCAAACCCGGACATTTAGAGAGAAAGTGCTCAACAATCTCCTTCTGTTAAAGGCCCCCACAGCTTCTGCAATGGGGATTAAATGGTAACTCTAGCTTTTCCGCGTGTGTATCGATCGTCTAGTGACCGGTAAACACAGCTACGAGTTTGGAAATTGAATGGTGAGGAGTCCAAAGGACTTTCTGAGTCCTTCGTATATTGTACTGGGGCCAAAGGGTTTTCGAAATAGCACATGAAGAAATGGAGCTCCATCTTTTCTGCGCTTTCTTGAGAAATAATTTGTATAGTTCCCCTTTAACAACTGTCAGGGGGATGCCGATGACCGTGTAGGAGGGCTCTGAGGCCAATTCAGTACCCTTCCTGGCAAGCTCATCAGCAATTTCAATTTCCTCTATGTTCCTGTGTCCTGTAACCCAGATCAGAGAAATGTTACCTGCACAGCCAAGATATTTCATCTCCTTCTTAAAGGAGTTTACTAATTTCGTTCTATACGCTTATTCTAAATATCAGCATTTTTGAATTACAGGGTCCGGTAATCGAAGTGTAACCAACTTCAGACCGCTCGCCCAGCTGATGCACGGTAAACGCGAAAAAAGAAAATCAGTAATGGATTTCAAACGTAAAGGTTTTATTGCATTATATTTGGATGGAAAATCACAATCAGCGATTGTTCGTGAGCTCGAGCACCTTAAAGTAAATAAAGTTTTTGATTATCGCAAAATGGCTCGTTACAATGATACTGATCGCGAAGAAGCAACTTGAGCGAAATGCCCGACGAAGTGCCCATCAAATGGCGAAAGAACTGAAAATATGACCGTAGCGTCCGCCGCATACTGAAAATTGATCTCAAAGTCAAGCCTTACAAGATCCAAAAGGCGCATGATCTCGCGTCAAAATAGCAACAAGTCAGACTTGAGAGAGCGAAGGAGTTGCTTCGCTTGGCCTAAAGCGGTCAATTTCCCAACATTGTGTTTTTTGACGAAAAAAAATTTCAAATTGAGCAATTCGTAAACTCGCAAAACGATACGGTTCATTTGACCGACCGTTCATACGAAAATTTGAGTCATCGATTGGCCACCAGGAGGCGGCACCCGCCAAAGATAATGATTTGAGCCGCTGTAACCGCAGATGGGCGCTCTCCAATCGTTTTCATCGAGCTTGGTGTCAAGGTAAATGCGAAATATTATCGGGAAAGTTTTCTTGTTGGTTTGAAGCCGTGAGCAGACAAACATTTCAGTGGCAGACCGTGAAAGTTTTAACAGGACTCGGCACCATCTCACAAAGCTCGATGGATTATTCTCTTTGGGCCATTTTGGAGAGCACGATACGAACTAAAAGATTCACCAGTCTCGAGGCGCTGAAAAAAGCCATTGTCCGCGAGTGGGTCAAAATACCTGCAACTCACATTCGGGCAGCTTTTGCGATTCGTTTTTAGACCGTCTCAATGCCATAGTCAAGGTGGTCACAAAAGATAAGTGGCTTGTCAACAGGATTTTGGCTCTTCAGGACATCTGAAACGAAAAAATTTAACTGATTATTATGCTGTTTGCTTGTCATTCTGGCAGGTGCACTTTCGTTTCTTTTCAGTCGTAACTTTCCGTACTACAGTCTGATTTCCACCCGAAAAATATACCTTTTTTTCAAAAGTCCGCCATTTTGTTATTTTTCAAAACAAATTTCCCATTGTGGCGCCTGCCAGAATGACAAGCCTAAAGAATAATAATCAGTTAAATTTTTTCGTTTCAGATGTCCTGAAGAGCCAAAATCCTGTTGACAAGCCATCTATCTCTTTTAAGACGCTTACTTTAATGCCACACTACTACAAAAAAATATGTCAAAAAAAAATTGCTTTTGTATACTACTTGATGTCAATAATAACATACTACAAAATCAAAACGATCGCATTTTATTTTCTTAAACAAAAAAAAAATCCTAAAAAATATCTATAAAAAATAAGTATTTGACCAGACTACTACGACTTGGCACTGGCGTAGACAAAAGGGTTGGTGCGTGACTACTATTTCGTAATGACCGGAATGATAGAAAACGTTTTTTCTAACACGTCCGCCCATAGTCAGGCAATGGACAACCCCTGAGCGTATTTCTGCCGTGAAAAGCTCCTTATAAAAAGCAAGTTGTAGGACCCTCCATTTGTGAAAGTACATGAAGACGCACACCACAAATTGGTGAGGAGCTCGGCCAAACAGCCAAAAAACAGGTGTAAGTGCCACCTACATATATAATAAACTTTATACTTGCCGTTAATGATTGAATGGTGTATTTTGAGTTGTTCCGTCTTCGAGGAAGAGGGGCTTATTGTTACCTCTTATAATTTTTTAAATTTATTCTTCTTTAAAGGTTGAAGACATGACTATTGAGTCTGTTAATTGGTCTACACTGACTCCTACGTTTATTTGTTTCATGCCTGACATTGCATTTTCGAATAACAGAGATGTAAGGATTTTGTGTCAGATTTCTGTTAATATTCAATATTTGTTTGGGGAAAAAGAAATCCATTATGTTTGCTTAAAATTTTTGCGCGAATGGTTTAAACTGTTTTATGATCGATCTTTAGCTCCTGAGCGATGCTACGACTACTAATATACCGGACAACTTCGATTATTTCTGTGATTTTATCGGCATTTTCGACAACGGACCCGCCTGTGTAGGTGCATCTTTAACATCAAAAATTACTGAAGGGAATCGACGAAACTGAAATTGCACTAATCAGCTGTTACAGTATTGGCATCATAATATCATAACATCATCATAACATCATCACAACATTCACAATTTCAGCGGCCTAACTTGCATGCCTTTATCGGAGTCCAACCACCACCCATCGCAGACGAAAAGCTCCGGCTGCCTCGTGAGATCCGCGATATCTTGGCACAATTGCGTTCAGGATATTGAAGTAGGTTAAACTCCTACCTATACAGAATATAGAAAAAGAATGTTTTTTGGACCCACTGTTTGATGAGATGACAATGCAGATCTGTGACTATCCGCACCGGGCTTGATTAACTGCCACAACAACCACATTACGATACACTATTTTCACCATCGCCTGCGGCGATCAGATTATTTACTTGATCATATGGTTCTTCCCTTTCATCTGATCAAGTAAACTTTCGACCTACTACTATTTTAACCCTAGATCACTAAACTTAAATCAGTATTACTCTGTAACTAATCATTTGTCTCATAGACTACAAATTAAAAACTAGTATATTTTTATATTTCCTTTTTTTTAATTTAAATAAATGAGTGTAAATTAAGAAAAAGAGAAGATCGTGCGCCGTCGCAGAACTTAATCGCTCAGGCACAATTTTTTATAACAGCGTACAATTGTTGGCGTATGCCGATGATATTGATTGAACAAACAAGCTAAGCGAACTAGGACAAAAGGAAGTACCTCCTGTCATGAAACAAACAGTCGGCGCACTCGCGTATCGGCACCCACATCAACGTTGACAGTTATGATTTTGAGGGTGTAAAAGACTTCGTTTATTTAGGAACCAGCATTAACACCGATAATAATGTCAGCCTTGAAACCCTACGTAGAATCTCTCTTGCCAACAAGTGCTACTTTGGACCAAGTAAGCAGTTGAGTGGTAACTAACACTTTATAAGGCTCGAGAATGATGCCGTCCTATTATATGGCGCAGAAGCGTGGACGATAACAACATCCAATGAAGCGACGCTTGGAGTGTTTGAGAGAAAGATTCTGCGTAAGATTTTTGGACCTTTGCACGTTGGCAACGGCGAATATCGCAGGTGATGGAACGATGGGCTGTATGAACTTTAGGACGACATAGACATACATAACACCCTTTTTGGGCATAGACATAGACATAGGGCAGCGAATAAAGATCCAGTCGCTTCTTTGGCCGTCATAGCAGCTTCCAAAATATCGATTTGCTTTTGCCTACGTAGCATTCAACCTTCTCGAGTGTTATCATTAACGCGCTTATCTGCCACTTTCATACGTGCATCATCCATTAATTGCTGAATAACTGGAAAAGTATTTGTCGGATTGACTTAAAGTTTTCACACAATATTTTTAAGATATTATACTTTAAGAAAGTGCAAAAAAAATCGTATTTTTGGAAAATTCTGACTACCCCTAACCCCTTAGACGAGATCTTAGTGAACCAGGGTTAACAAACAAAAAACAACGAATCGTTTACACTTCAGAATAATTAATTTTATTCATTTACCTTTTTTAAATCGATAGTATGTATGCAAGTTTTTAAAACGAGAAGTTAAGGAAGCGCTTGAAGGGTTTGCAACTCTTTATAGCAAATATATTATATATTATACGTTGAATGACTTAAATTCGTGAAAGTTTACGTAAAATTGTTAATTTCTTGCAATAATAGATTTACTTTCAGTATAATTTGAATTTTAACATAATTAAATGGACAACAAGTAAGGAAGTTTTTAACTTCCGTACAAAAATAATATAAACTAAATAAAATAAAAGCGCTCTTTGTTCTTAAATACATATTTGTATATATATATATATATATAGTAGATAAACGCCAGTAACAAATCTCTTAAGTTAATATATAAAACAGCATATGTGGCATTGAACAAAACTTTTATGTCTGCATGTATGTATGTATGTATAACATCGACGTTGTTTGTTGGGCAATAACAAACCTTCAACATCGACAATAACACGAGGCCGATAATAGCAAAATATAGTTTTTCTGCAATAGTGCGTAAGTTATAATTTTTTTAATTAGACGTAGGGAGGGGGGATACATACAATACTACCACATTTGTTTTTTTTTGTTTTTGTATTTGCTTTTGTTTCACATCGCTCTTAAGTACATTAGGTATTATTTGACGTACGTCACAATGTACGTACTGAGGTATAATTTTCAAACATTATTACATACATACGTTTTTTGACCGACCAGAAGTCAGTTTTTTTTCATTAAAATTGTTCTGTTTTTGGTTTAACATGATAGGCATATCTCCTAACTGGTCCTTTGTTTACGATCGTATTACTGATTTAATCTATGACAAAGGCATTTCCAGATATAACGTCAATGAGATACATGTCTATAAACGTATATGTATGTAAGCGTATGTATGTATGTATAATATATTATTGTGTTGTCACTCGTATCAACATTAAATGTTTTAAAAGACGCACTTAAGAGATAATTCACATGTATAAGATTATGACTTTTGCTGACCGCTTAACTAACTTTTTTTTTTTTATTGTAACACTTTAAACAGAAAAAGCAGAAAAAAGTATGACGTTTTTAGAATCGATTGACACGCTATTAAAACTAATATAAGTACGCTAATATTGGTGACCGCATTTAACTATGGACAGAAATGTTATGCTTGCATATAGAGGCGGCTTAATAATGAAAATTATACTGAGGCACATCACAAAGAATGTGTGAAAATCTACTACTGCAAAGATGAGAGTTTTGTGGAGACGGTTTGAAAATGTCGTTATCCTACGTCACGACAATGTAAATTGGCTACCAGTAACATTCGATTTAACGCCGTTGGATTTTTGCTATTAGAGTTGTGAAATTGAGCCTGCGCTATGCCAAAATGTCGTTGGAAGGTTAGTCAAAAGCACAATTTCTCGATGCAATCGTAAGAGTGTAAAATTAAATTTTCTTTATGTTATCAGCACTTTCTGAAAATGCTTTTGTCATAGTTATTATTTTTTACTTATTGTTTTGTCTTCTACATACATCTTGTTTTAAAAAAATATTCTCTTTTACATGCTCCATTAGGTTTAGTTGAAAAAATATGTATGCACGTAATATATTTCTTGTGTATCTCTCGAAATTTTTTCGCATTATTATTTTTAATTAATTGATTCATCTTGATTATCATTAGATTTTACGCTTAAGCTAATTTTAAAGAACGAAAACTAGAGCGTGACGGCGTATTCAGAGAAATCTAAATAAATCTGAACATTTTATAGAGTTACAAAAGTTACGCTGCATAGTAAAAGGATAAGTATAACAAGTAAAAGAGTAATTATCTTGCGGTAGTTGACAACGATACTGGTAAAGTGTTACATTAACATGCGCAGGTATTAGTCGTATTGTAATTAAGTACATATTTGTATTGGTATGTACGATATATTGGAAGAGGTGACACTGAAATCCGCACTTATATATGTATGCTGGTGTATGTTACGCTTTATGTCGATGGTGGTAAAAACGTTGACGGTGGTAAATGGAGCGTGCATGAGGATTTTTAATACGCTGTGATATCTAGAACCAAAAAAGAAAACAGACAAACCAACAAGCATCAATGTCTTGCTACTTCTCTACTCTTATGCGTATGTACACTTTTGAGTTAACAGCGTTGGTTGCTAGGTTTGTTGTTATTTGTTGTTAGCGATATCGCTAGGCTTAGGCAAAAGTGGTGTAGTAGCGACATTCTCCCGCTCGCCATTGTGATCTGAGTGATCATTTACTGGATCCGATGTAACTTGGCTACTCAAAGAGCCCACATCCAAGACTTCACCACTACTACTGCTATGCAAATTGTGCGGCGGCGGTGCATTACTATGACTCTGTAATGATACGTCCTGTCGATGTATAAATTTTAGTTGTTTTTAAAATATAATATACAAGATATACGCAAACACTGCAATACTAACATTTAATGATGGTGAGGCCGTGTTGCTACCGGTTACTCCTGATGTCTTATGATTGTGGCGCGTTCTTATTTCATCTTCGGTCACCGAATGCAATAACTACAACACAAAAAGAGAAAAAAAGTAGCAAGTTAAAAGGATCCATGCAAATTAACAAATTAATTAATTTAGCTGATGAATTATTTAAAAATTTGAAAAAATTCTAAATATTTAATTACTTCGGTTGATATGAGAAAGAAAGCAGAGAACTGCACCGGCTCAGTGTAAAACATTCATACGCTTCGCTTGAACAAAAAAACAGGCCTTTGTGTTCAAACGATCGAACTTGTTCAAATAAGTTATTGTCATGGTTTATTTCAGCTCAATCAAATCATGTGCTGCGTTTTAGCTCTCCGATGTTACCACCAATCGTCTTCATAGCAGCCGTTTCGGGTATTTGCTCGTTCGGCTATACATTCATTTTTTTGAGCAAGAATAAAAGGGCTATAGAGCCAAATGAGCGGGTTTGAACACGTATGATCCCGCATGAGTTTTTGCTTGTAACTAACGATAGCAAAGTAAAAGCAAAATTTTAAAGCAAAAACACTATATTTTCATATTTGTGTTTTTTCTTAAAACTTATAATAAAACACAAAAGAAAATAATGTAAATAAGGAAACATTGCTGAAACCAACTAATCCTTTCAAATACGAAACGCAATTTACAGCGTACATTTTACGCCAACGCTCGAGTGCTCGAACATGTGCTATTTACAATAATGACAATTACTTCTTTGAACAAGTTTGATCGTTTGAACGCAAAGGTCGATGCTAATATCATTCAATGCTGCTTTTTGTTCAATGATTAGATTTGAGCCGAAGACATTAGATCATGCGTGTTGACTGAGCTGAACTACGCGTTCGCCTGCATGAGCTGACTGCACTTGACCAAATATTTTGGTTCAATTGACTGAATGTGAGCAAGAAATTTAGCGTATGAACAACTCAAGAAAACAGTGAGCCATGCAGGTCTCTGAAAGAAAGGGATATCTGCGTCCAAGTAAACGGATGTCTTTGAATAATTTGCCATTTTAACAAGCAAAAAAATCATACCAGGATAGTATTTGAAAATAGTGGAAATTTTTGTGTCAATGGGTAAGTGAATATGCCAAATTGTTATAATACTAGGTTGTTCAATAAGTTTTGCGGTTCGATAAGAAAAACAGAATTTTTTGGTTTGACATACACTTTATTATTCAGTATAGTCTCCCTGAACATCAATAGACTTGTTGTTAGACGAGATTCCACCAATTTATGAATTCCGTCCCTGAAGTCAGAGTCTGGAAGGGCTACAAAATACGTTTCCACGGCTGTTATGACCTCATCATTTGATGAAAAACGCTTTCCTTACATAAATTTTTTTTAGATCTGGAAACAGATATACGTCGCTAAGGGTCAAATCTGGTGAATATGGTCGATGCTCAAACATTTTGAACTTTAATTCATGAATTTTAGTCATTGTCAAAATGCTCTTTTTTCTTTAGCAAAATGCACTAGTTGATGGCGAAAAGTCCTTATACACTTTCAAAATTCGTTCGTAAATTTCGTTAGCTTTAAAACCTTCCAAAAAAAATCACTGCACGATATTTAATTTTTTCCCAACTCTGACAGACCGATACTAAATGGCTTGTAAACAAAGACTGAATAGACAGATTAAAATGAACCTTCGCATACGTTCATTTGAAGATTGTGCCAACATAACAAGAAAATGTAGGCGCCCTGTCTTATCGAACCGCAAAACTTATGGAACAACTCTGGTTCTCATGACAAATAGTTCTGTAAAAAATACACGTTTTTACTAAACTATCCTCTTTAACGTGTCCTTTTCGAAATATAACGAGTCAAATACTGATCGTTATCCGAGATTTTACACCTGAGTTCATATTTATATTGGTATGTACGAGTTCAAAACAATAGGATTGCGGCGGATTACTAAGTTTTAAGAATTGTTTTTGTATTTAATTTGTATGTTTTTGCTTTTTAAAATTAGAGAGCATTCTACAACAAAAACCGTATGACTCAAAGCTATAAACTTTGTACAAAATTCACAAGAACTTTACAAATTTAAAAAAAAATTATCATACAAATGTTCAACTTTTTAGACAGAACCTTAAGAAAATTTTAATATAATAAAGAGGCCTTCAAAAACCGTATGAGTTTTTGACAAAATTGAGAAAAAAAGATATCAAGGACGTTAGAATCGCCAGCTGATGCCAGCCTACTGCTGGTCCTTTAAATTAATCTTAAATAATTGGCGCGTATACTTCTGTTAGGTGCTTGGCCGAGCTCCTCCTCCTATTTTCGGCGCGCGTCTGGATGTTGTTCCACAAATGGAGGGAGCTACAGTTTTAAGCCGACTCCGAACAGCAAATGGTTTTTATAAGGAACTCTTTCATGGCAGAAATACACTCGGAGGTTTGCCATTGCCTGCCAAGGGGCAACTGCTGGACTTTGCAAACGTAAATATGCTACAGAAAATCTTATACAAAAATGTTGTTCTTAATTTTTCCTAATTTTTTGCTTTTTATTATGAATTTTATTATCTTTTGCAACGTTTGTTGCACTTTCTTTGTTTGATATTTTGAAAATAAACGTTTTCCTCTATAAATGAATTGCCTTTTTCTCAACTAGAGCAAGTTCAACAAAAACATTAATATTTTCGTATTTAGCAAACTAAAATTACGTAAATTTTACTAAATCCCCTACCGCAGTATAATTCCCGTATTCATGTGACCACACTCAACTCATTGTCCCCCTGAAAGTATTCCCCCTACCAAAACCAGCAACGACTAAACTTAAACTGTCTTAATTAAATTATTTTCATTCAATTACATTTATAAGTCTTACTACTAGGTATCCTCGTTTATATACATTTTATAAAGAAATTCTCGAACTATGAATGAATATTTAAACTTACCCTTTCGACTTCATCATCAGTGATTTCACTGTTCAGTTCAATGCCACTCTTACGGGTCTTTTCCAAAAGTGTCGCTTTCTTGGCAGTTAAGTAAAGGCTACGCTTAATAGCGATGTAAACAACATCAGTGACTGCACGCACCGAATAGTCAGGTATAAATGTCTGACGAATCTTCGCATCAATGTTCAACGACTGAATAGAACCACGTAGTTGTTGAGTGGGCGAATCTTTTGCATTAAAAAAAAAGTGAATAAATAAACAATTATGAATGAAATCTAAAAGCTAAGTTAGTTTTTGTTACTTACCAACAACGACATTTGGTTGTAGTGCTGCGGTACCGAAATAAGTAAATGCACCACTTTCGAAGAGTAAGTTCTCTTTACCGACGGTCACTTCTACACGACCTTCTAAAATAAGTACGAAGAAATCCACAGGCTTTGATTGTTGATAAATAAACAAACGAGGATCATCCTTGCTTTTACCCTTGCACTTGATGGCATGGATAATATCTTGGTTAAGTAGGCGCCGTAAGATTGTTTCGGAAACGACTTCCTTTTTAAAGGCATCGACAGCTATACAAATTATAAATTATGTGTGTATTAATAAATGAGCATCTTTGAATTCGAATAAACAAAAATATAGGAGCGTGGCCAAATTATTAACCTCCACAAAACTTTTTTAAAAATTTAATATTTATCTGTACTTAAATTTAAACTTCGACTGGATGTTTTCTTTGCAATTATATGTACGAAAATATTACTGAAGTATCAATTATTTTATATTATAAACTTAACAAATAAATTGAATCCTTCCAATCTCTAAATTTTGATCCTAATAAAATTGGAAATCAGACAGATAGAAGTCCTCATAATGCTAAAATACTGAAAACCGTGGTAGTTTGCTGACTTCGGTTTGAAATATTTTCGACATAGATATGCACAATAACTCAAAAATTGTGCCAATCCTCTGTATAATATTTATTTTAGTATACTTACATGTACTTAAGTACTGGAACGTAGCAAGGGTGAGTTGCGGCGAGATGCGTATCTTTTGATTCTCACGACGCTCAGCGAATGCTGAAAAGTCTTGCTTTTTGCTACGGTTTCGTCGAACCTTTGTACGATTGTCGATGTACACGTCAGTTTCATCAACTATCTCAGCTTGAATTAATTCTTCGATAACATCTTCAAGCGTTACGAGACCGATTGTTTCGTAGAACGGATCACCATCACCCTCATTGTTAACGCGATGTACAAATGCAATATGACCGATAGTACCATCTTTGAACTGGTTAAACATAAGATCAAGTGTCATATCCTCAAAAACGAAATGTACAGGATTCTGATAGAATTCACATAGCGTGCGCAATGGTGTATTGTCATCAGTATCAACAAATGCCAAATCCTTAATATACAGCAAGGTAACGATATTTTTCTTATCGCCATCGTAGACAGGTATACGAGAATAACCCGACTTCATGATATCCGATACGGTTGAAAAGTCTAGAACAGCATCAAGTGATAACATGAAAGCATCATCAATGTGTGTCATCACATCGGCTACAGTCTTTTTCCGCAACTCTAGTGCACCCGAAATAATATTAACCTCATTTTTATCGAGGTCATTAACACCGGTTGTGACCTATACAAACACAGATACAGAAAAGTGAATACATAGTTCCTTTAATCGTTTAATGCCAATCGCTCGTTACATACCTTCACCAATTCCTTAAGACGTTCGCGATTATAAACATTACCGATCTCTTCACCCAAAGCACAATCTAACATTCTAGAAATTGGATATGACATTGGGAATGTGAGTACCATTACCACTTTCGTAATGCCAATTGTTTTTGCGCCGATCGCCAAACCATGGCGAGAACAAACAGCCTGCAACAAGAATATTATACACATTTTTAACGAAATTCGTTAAAACAAAACACAATAAGGATTAACCTGTGGTGTAATTTCGCCAAATATAACGATTGAAAGCGTTGATACAATAACAGCAAATAGGCCAGATGTTAGCCCATCCAAAAGAATAGTGAATGTGGAATTCACCAACACATTTCCCAAGAGAATACTACACAGTAGGAAATTGCCTTTTTCGCGGACTGGCTGAATAACTCTGGCATATTGACGTTCGCGAGCCGAACCGGTATTACACAAGATCTGTAAAAAATAGAATAAAAAAAATTGTTTAAATATAATAAGAAAAGAAAAAAAATTGATTAATTTATCTTCATCCCACGCTTTATGACTTCGTTGTGGAAAATACTCATACATCATAAAGGGTATTTCAAACGACGCGTCTAGATAGTGTTTTAAAATGAAACATGTAACAATTTAAATTCTTTCAAGTTTAACTATGTATTTTTATTTAAAATACGGCTTATTTCACCTGTTGGGAATGGAGTAAGAGACTTCCACTAAAACTAAAAAAACACTACAGACTATGCAGATGGCTCAATGGATTGTGGTGTTTTAGCAGGCAAGCATGATAGATTACCCGGTTTGCCTTTTAGCTATGGTGAAAAAGAAAATTGTGAGGGGAACTTTGGCTGCCACGTCACTTGGCGATTCGGCAGCCGAATTCTGCCCGGTCATTTCACATATATTCACACACTCGTACAATCAGTCGTTGCTCAGATAGAAACGAAGCAATATGAGCGAAGGTTGTGTTGATTTGTTTTATATCACTAACACAATCTTATTGCCAGTAGCAATCTGCACGATAATTTCACGAATATTCACACACTCTCCAATCAGTTGTTGTTCAGACGGCAACGCAGTGTCATTGGTTGATTTGTATATCACCAACACAATCTCAGTTTTTTTTTTTGTAAATACACACCAAGTGACGTCAGCCCATCAGCTGATTCTGTCAAATTAACTCAGAGCCGAACGGTCCGTTAAAGAGCTCATCTTTAAAATCTTTTTACTTTAGACAATTGAAAGTTGAAAAATCTGTGCGCCTTCCTAATACTTGCAGTGTCTTCCAGGCGGAAGTAATTGCAATAGGGCAAATGTGTAGGCTACAAACCACAGACTTCTCTTTTAAGGGCAATATTGCATTTCTTTCGGTTAGCCAAGCTGCACTAGATTCGGCTACAACAACTTCTAAACTAGTGGAACAAAGCAGAAATAGCCTTACCACCTTGAGCGTAAACCATATATATATACATATATATAATGAGCGCTTATACTCTTTTTGGGTGTTTGGCCGAGCTCCTCCTCCTATTTGTAGTGTGCGTCTTGATGTTGTTCAACAAATGGACCTACAGTTTTAAGCCGAACGGCAGATATATTTTTTTATGAAGAGCTTTTCCGCTATTAGAAAAAACGTTTTCTTCAATTTGGTGTTTCACCGAGATTCGGACCTACGTTCCTCCGAATTCCGAATGGTTGTCACGCACCAACCCATTCAGCTACGGCGGCAGCGTAAACCATAACGTTACCTTAATCCGGAACAGTGAAAGAAACAAAAAAGTAGACGAACTGGCAAGTGTAACCTTCTTGCAGAATCGGTATTTACACCACTGGGTGCAATCAAAAATGCAACCTTCTCAAAATACCTACGAATTGCATGGCTGCACAATACGAATACAGTAGAAGCCCGATAAGTACAATTGGAAAATTTCAGCAATGATTGCACTTAGCGAAAAATTGCACTTTTGCGAATTTCTCCTGTGGATCGAGGAATACCTAGGGAAAAATATTTTAGCTCTATTCAATGCAATTAATGAGCTTAAAAGGTCGATATTCAAGAAAAATTAACACATATTTATTGAAATGAATACAAAGAGATCAATGCGGAAGGACATATGAGTGTGTGCTCCAAAATTCAATTATTTTTTTTGGAAAAACTTTGTTATTTTCGATTGCGTTTTCTCGTAACACTTTTCAAGTGCTTTTGATCGGATATCATGCAAACAAGCGATCTGATTGAATGACAGTACATCGTTCTGTTCACCCCATTTCAAAATTGTATTGACACAGCCAAAAATCGATTCATGCTGGACTTTTTCGGTTGTTTCTTCTTGAGTAGTATCTTCGGGTTCATTGGCTTCGCTATCACCTTCATCTATTCCTAATTCCAAAACCCAATTGCGGATTTCATCTTAGTACCATCTCATTTAACCGTTGTAATCCTCCAACAAGAAGGGGGTCGTCAATTTCGATATCCAATGGCATATCGTCTGGATTAGATTCAATAATCGCGTCAACTGTTGGGCTTATACCCAATACGCTTTTCCAGCATTTAGCGATCGTTTCAGGGAGCAATTTCCCCCATGCTTGACTCAACATGATCACGGCGGTTTTCAAATCAATTTTCTTCAATAGTTCATGTAATGAAGAATCTTTTTCACTAATTATGGTTTCCATTAGCAATGTTTTGTATTGAATTTTTGTCAAGTTAATAACACCTTGACCCATTGGCTGTAAAATCGCTGTGCAATTGGCCGGAAAATACATCACTTCGATCTCACCACAAACTAATTCTTCTTCGGGCGGATGAGATGGGGTTTGATGCAGCAAGAGTAATGCTTTGGATGGAACATCATTTTATTTGGCGAATTTTTTCACTTCTTCGACAAAACTATCAAAGAACCACTTTTTGAAAATATCCCGCGTCATCCAAGCAGTCTTGTTGCTAGCATAATTCACCGGTAGACGAAAATTTTTAAAACAACGCGGATTCATAGATTTGCCGATCGTTAATGGTTTTATTTTGTGGCTGCCATCACTATTTGCACACAAAAGAACACTGATTCGATCTTTTGAAACTTTGTTGCCTGGAGCACTCTTTTCATCTTTCGAAACGTAGGTTTTATTTGGCAAAAGTTTCCAAAAGAGCCCCGTTTCATCAGCATTATATATTTGTGATGTTACATATCCTTTTTCAGCGATTTTCGCCGTCAATTTTTCCTTAAATAGCTCAATGGCTTCTGGATCACAAGATAATGATTCACCAGTCACATTCAAATAGCGAAGTCCGAAGCGTTTCTTGAATCGCGATTAATATTTTTAATGCTTTACTTTTCAATATCAAGCTAGAAACAGGAGCATTTCGTCACCGCTGATTCATGAAAAACTGATACAAACGCTTCACGAGCTCTGGATGATTGCCAAACCGCAAAGTTTTCCGTTTATTTCCAAGTGAAAATGAATTGTATGCATTTTCTTTTAATGAACGGGATTGTTTTTTTATTCGGCAAATCGTTGCGCAATCAACTTTGTATTCGAATGCAAGATCTCTTTGTTTAACGTCTTTTTCAATTTTTTGGAGAATCTCATCTCTTTCTTTCAATGTAAGAAAATGTAGATTCTTTTTCACTTTTCCCATGATTTTATTTGATGAAAGCAAAAAAAAAAGATTCAAACTCCGAACGATTGTTTTACTCTCAAGAACCAGCTTGAAACTAACGCGTGTTGAATGTCACAAACGATTCGATGCCATATTTTATGATATCAGCGCTACAATTTTACAGTTATTTGTAAAAATCAAAAATCACAAAGCGTGAGAACAGTGTTTTTGGTCGCAATAATTCCGAGAACCATAACTGTGCATAGCTATAAAGCTGTGTCTTCGCGCGTGATGAACGCAAATACATTGCCGTATTAAGTAAAAAATTTCTTCGAACAAGAATTCTTTTGCGCCCGAAAATTGCAATTTTTTATTGCTCTTTTCGAGTTTTCTATGGACTCAAAATCGAATTGTACTTTCCGCGAAATTGCAGTTATCGGTATTGCACTTATCGGGCTTCTACTGTATATCTTTTTAAGTCTTCTTTAATAATAAAATTAATTAATAGTTTTTTAAACAATCAAAGGAAAAAATATTTTCCACTACTATTCCGAATCCCTGACGTGGATAATTTGGTGCACTATGTACCTACCTTTAATTCGGTCCGATCAAGTGACATCAGACCTAAGTTAAGGCCTGAAAACAATGAAGAGAAACCCAAACAAACAAGGATGATAGTAATTGACAGCCAGAGCGGTAGCAAATTTTCGTAAGTCCGCATCTGAAGATGAACATTTTCACCTTGATGTACCATTGGCTTCGTATCCGTAGCGGTTCCCTAAAAATACATACATACATACATACGTCATTTTAAATATGCCAACATAATATGACGCAAAAAATATAAAACACTCACCACATCCATTTGTGGATCATTTTTGGCACACAAGTAAAATGTTTCGCTGCCATTGGTCATTGCCGTATCCAGTTTTGGGAGAGACAAGCGATAGACAGCAGATTCGTTGGTCGCTGAACCTTCTAAGGGCTTGTACAACAATGTCGCCGGTATCTGACATTTTCCACCAAACGTATTAGAGATGGCAGTAAATGTTATAACTGTATCTGGGGTAATGCCTTTACCGAAAATTCGCATTGTGAATTCACTATCTTTAAGAACGCTCGGCACGCCACCCTCATGATATTCTATTTCATTGTTGCTGGACTCTACACGAAAACCAAAAATTTTTAGATCATCACCCGAGGCATCGCGCACAATACGATTTCTGTAAAGACCATAAGAGGCAAATATTTGCAAGTTAATATTCATTTCAAATACAATATATGTTTTATGTATATATCTTAAGGCTATGTTTAGATTTTTCACTAATTGATGACTATCTACTGCATGGCTTCAATGAGGGAAATTATATATACCATATATGGTATATGAAATAATTGACGCTTATACACCCTTTTTGGGTGTTTGGCCAAACTCCTCCTCCTATTTGCGGCGTGTGTCTGGATGTTGCTCCACAAATGTATGGACCTGTAGTTCTAAGCCGACTCCAAACGGCAGATATTTTTTATGAGGAGCTTTTTTTCTGGGGGAAAATTAGAGAGAGGATATAATTGTCATAACCGGTGCAAGCGTATCACTGGCCAACGTGCCACATCTTCGGATTAACCATATTGGGGACCCTATTCAATGCAATTCTCGCGGTCCCTTTACCCTTTTCTATAGGAATTTGAAATATTCATTGTAATATGGAAAAAAATATAATCACTGAGGATACAAATCTTCTAACTAAATTTTAACTCGATAACATTTTCGATTTTTTTTTCGGGGACCGATATTTACTTAAAGCTGAGTTAGACATTACAATGATATCGAAGGCCCATAACTTGTTAAAATCTTAACATTAAGACCGTCGAAATCAGACATTGGTCATTAAACTCAAAAATCATCAATTGTCTTCTACCCTTCTCAAGTGTGAATTGTTTTTCGAGTAGTTACTATATATATTTTTATGAATAACTGAGTCAAATCATAGCTCCGAAGTGGCCAATTCATATCGCCAATACAGCTGATAACACGATTACCGAACTTGATACGCAAAAGATGATTTTGTCATGACGTGAAATGGCGTTCCCAGACAAAGAAAAATGGGTCAATGATGACACCGGGTAACTTGTCACTCTCTTAGATGCAGCAGTTTCGCTTGTTAACATAGCCGCCGATATAAAAATGCACTTCGTCAGAAAAGACGATTTTGAGTTCTTTGACTTTGGAAATACATAAGTTTGCAAAAAATAAAATAAAGCGATTCATTTCAATCCGCGAAGATATGACACTGACTTTATGTCAAGAATGGAAAATGTAAAGCCGATGACCTAGCCAGTAAAGATACTACTCTTTAACTGCTTAGTGAGGGCAAACTAATAATTAAAAACAACATTATCCAAGAAGCCAAGAGGTAATGGAGAGATGGAGACACACACGTAACAGCTGGGCTACTGTGGCCGCAAATAAATAAGAAAGAGACAAACGAACTGCTTAGTCTTTGAAGAGAGGATATCTCAAAGTTCGTGACTTGCATAACCGGTCATGGGCTATATGGCAGGCATTCCTTGAGGCTAGGAGTTTTCTCACATGAATATTATAGAAGTTGCAGAGATGAGGAAGTGAAAGAAACAGCCTTAGCTAAAATTAGAGCAGGAGTAGATGCTTTTTCAATTCTCTTACGGAACTGTCTGGCGTGGGGATTGGATCAATCCTGCGCTACATAAGAGCCACGAAATGGTTTCACAGAGAAAAATAAATAGGGTTCCCATGCCTCACTATGGTATCAGAAGGGACCTGTAAGGTCTAAGTGAGTTGGTCGTACAGACCGACTACCACTATAACCTAACCTAACTTTATGTCAAGATTTTCAGCGGGAAAGAGTAGTCACGGTCAAAATAAAATATGGTTAAAAACAAAACACCACTTTTACACGAACCTCCTTGTACATAAGTACTTATACACTTAACTTCTTACATTTATTTCTGCAGATATTCTGTGCGATATTTGTCTACGGATTGACAACTCGACTTAGTTTTCATAATTTATCAGAATTTTCGATGGCAACATTGCCGAAAAATAATAGTTAATATGTATTGTGAATGAAAAATAATGAAACTTTAAAAAAGAAGGACAAGAAATACTGGGATGCAATGCTAGTTTGCTCTAATACGTTCAAAATTTGATAAATATTGGGTTGGATGAAAACAATGAGTTCATAGCATTTTTATATTTTCTTTTATTTTGCTGTTTGGCAAAGTGTAAGTATTCATTCGATAGAACTCTTTCTGCTCTACAAAACTATGTTAATTATATTTTGATCAACATTTTAGACATCTGCTCTGCTTTGCTTTTCACCGAGGTCAAAAAGTTGCCGAAGCAGCCCAGGACATTTGCAACGTGTATAGAGAAGATGTCATAGGCGAGTCTACAGCACGGAAATGGTTTGCTAAGTTCAAAAATGGCAACTTTGACGTTGATGAGACATCCCGCAGCGGAAGGCCTTCTGAATTCGATGAAGATCGTCTCAAATCCCTTTTGAAGGAGCCAAACCAGTCGAGAATTGAACCGAAAAATGAAGGCCTGGGTGCCTCACGAGCTCAACGAAAGAAACAACTAAAGTAGCCCTCAAATTGCTTCTCAGCATCTTGCCCGTCATCGACCAACTCGCGGTAAAAACAATGTTTTTTGTATCGAATCGTCAAGAGAGGTGAGAAATGGTGGCTATACATCAATATGAAGCAAAGAAAGGAGTGGTCATCCAAAGAAAATCATTATATGTGCTTGGTGGGACTGGGAGGGCGGGCATGGTGCACTGGTGCAAATGCTCGAAAAAAATGCCACGGCCAACAAGAAGCTCTACATTGCCCAGCTACACCACGTGAATGAGGGTATTCGACTGAAACGACCTGAACGGCATGGTCAAACCATACGCCTCCACGACAATGTCAAGCCCCGTGTTCACTCAAAGAGCTCGAATAGGAGGTCCTTCAGTATCCGCCGTATTTTCTCCGGGCCTTGCACCGACCGAATACCATCTTTTCAGTTCCCTGTCAAGCCATGTGAACGGGGTTACCTTCGATAACAAAGAGGTCCTTAAAAACTGGCCCAACAACTTCTTGGACACCAGACTAGGCGATTTTTGGCGGAACGACATCAACAAATTGGTCGAGAGGTCGAAAGAGGTTGTAAATAGCAACGGCAATAAAAGTCTTCGGTAAAAATGCTACGAACTTATTCCCCAACCTAATAGTTTTGATATTTTGGAGCAATTTGTGAAATAGCAATTTAAGATTTTTTCAATGAATAATTATTTTTTAGTATCAGGGCAGCTAATGCCGGTATTTGTCGCCTGCGATCCATCTTTTACTGACAAAACTATCTTATAAACAAATCAGCTGTTCACTAATCCGCGTAATAATCGTCTGTCACACCACAATTTGAATTAGAATTAACTGCGCCGGTAATCCCAATCAATGCCGCCGTCTGTCTAGACTATTAAACATTTACTCACTATCTGTAACTTGTGATGACACACCGAATGGTAGAGCTTTTTTCTAATAACAATGGTAAGCCTCCACGCTCATTTCTGCCATGAAAAGGTTTCGTCTCATGTCTTTCATACAAATTGGAGGCGTACATACTTAGGATTTTTTAAATTGTGTAGCAACTAATGATTTATACTTTAACACAGGGCTCTCATAACTCCTATAGGTCCATGTTCATTAATATAAGCATGCATATTTATTTCCATGCCTAGCTTCGACCTTCCTTATGTATGTATAATATATGATATGCAAGTATATGCACAAATTGACGTTCTCAGAGTGTTGCCTTTGACTAAATTAGAAATACTTAGTATATCAGCAGACAAATATTTTTTAAATAATTATTTGGACACATTCCAAGAGACGAAAAAATGGACGCTTTGCAAATAAATTGGCAAAAAAACATGCAAACACGCATATATGTATGTACATATTTACAAGTATACTATAATCGTGCGTCTGTATCTAAAAAAAAATTCGTAGGAGCAAATATTAGATTTTATTTTGGTAAAAAAATACGTATATATACATACATAGGTACATATGTATGTCTACTCTCAAATCTTTTATTATTATAAAATGAATGGTATGCAGTTATTTGTCCCATGGCATGCAAAAGCAATGAAATTGTTTTCCCTAACAAGAATTTATAGCGTTTTTTTTTCAAACCTTTTTCAAAAAGAAGTTAATTTGACAATAGGAGCAACTCTCCATTTCCTATTCTTGATATTTCATAATGCAAAGTCTTACAATTTAGCAACGTTTACAAGTTGGGGAAATTTGTTTTAAAAATTAGGGTTAAGTCAAAAATGTACCCAAAACGCTTCGCTCATCCCATCTGCTGTCTTTCGGGAGCAGGCAATTCATCAACTGCTGATGCATTTTAAAAAATGCGTTCTTTGTTCACTAGTTCCTGCCAGCGCGGTGTAGTTACAGATCGTCATCGTCTAACTCATGTAACGATAGGGCCAGGATGCGCGCTGTTTAGACAGTTTGAGTCTAGCGAGAAAAGGGTGTTGTTCTCTTTGTTGATTAGCGGATCTGAATGGCTACCAATATAGAAAAGGGCGTGACCTTGGTCTGGAAGACCTTTAGTCCCAGTAACACGCGATCACCTACGTTACTGAGCTTTAAGCCATTGATTTCTTGTAGAAAGTGTTCGGTTAAAAAATTATCTTTAGAAATGGACCGGCATACTAGCCTCCAATATGTGTGTATTCAAATACTGTAAGTACATAATTCAAGTACTGCACTATTTTTTTTATTTTTTGTATGACTATTTGATGGTAATGGTCTACGCGAACAAGCCGGTCCATCAACCGATCGCCGGAATATAGCCTATCAATATTTTTTCACATGAGAAACAACTAAATTTCGCTTTGGACATTGGAGTGAAATTTTCCCAACCGAATATGCATGCATCCACATTCACATATGTATGTATGTGTTTAATTTTGGTTGCCAAACTTTAACGAAATGGAAAATGTGGTTGTTTACGACTGTCTGCTATTTTTTACATATATTTTTCAGCAGTTTCCAAAAATAGCAAAAAAAAGCATGCCAAAAAATATTGCAATGAGGTTATGCTTTATTGAATATCACGTAATCATGAAGAGTTGCGTTATCACTGTTATCATGCTCTCCCTTCATGTTCCTGCAACAAACAAAGTGCCATGAGAGTTCTTTATTGTAGGAAGAAATACGCTTACATAAGAAAAGACCAAACGTAAGCAAGTTAAAAAGCCGGGGAAAAGCACTTCAGTTTTAACTGTTGCGCTAAAATTTTCGAGTTTGGAGAGTGTATATATGCATACATACGTACATACACTACACACATACAGTTGCGGTCGAAATAACAGCTCTTTAAGACTGTCAATTATACTAATTGATTTTTCTTTTTGGCGAGTAAAACAAAAAACAAATATTAGAACGAAATAATTATCCCTACCAAACGAGAGCAAGTAACTAAATTAAAACGGAGTTTCTAAAACCCGGTAAATATGTTGAGACTCAGCCCTATTGTGGTTTTTTTTGATGTAAAAGCACCATCTCGCTTTGCTGGAAGACAGACTCGCATGCGGTCTACTCACCAGACAAAGATCCATCTTGTTTTTTCATTAACGGTACACGCACTTGCAAAACGGCATTGCATTTCTTGCAAAAATCATAAAAATATGGTGCGATTCCTGGTTTGGTCCAAAAGATGAACTTTTTTTTTGGCGGTGCATTCACAAATTGCCTAAAAGATGTTTATCTAGCAATGGTAGTTACTTCGAATACACATTTTCGAATACCTTCTTTTTTTTATTTTATACTCGTGCACTTAGAACGCACCTGCGTTTCATCTTGTTTTCTAACCCTTTCGGCCACCTCACGCTTCTATCATGATATGATTCGCGATTTCACGTCCAATATTATCTATTATTAAACGCGTTGATCAAATTTTTTGGATTGTGCAAAATATTAAGCAAAATCGTATCAAGAAATGTACCTCACATTGAACCATGTCGAGAACTTATGGGCGAAAGTAGAGCTCTAGGTACCCGAGTATTGAGTAATGGCGATAGA
The DNA here is from genome assembly GCA_037575425.1 of Anastrepha fraterculus. NCBI lineage: Eukaryota > Metazoa > Arthropoda > Insecta > Diptera > Tephritidae > Anastrepha > Anastrepha fraterculus. The sequence goes on from JAYXIM010014567.1 coordinate 180,516, forward strand.
TCTATTCGCGTTCGAATTTCATTCATTATTGTTTTTTGTTTTTGTTTTTTTCGAAAATTTTTGAACAACCTGGCATATCGCGAAGACTAATAATTATTCATTAAATGCATTTCTTTCGCTATCCAAAGGTGTTATCACTTAAAAACAAAGTACTGACAAAAAAGTCGAACTAATCAAAACAAGAATTGCTCAAATTACTTTAAAAACTCGATACTCGAGTATATCGACAATTTTCAAGTAGCAATACGAAGTTCAATTCACATAGTTTTGCCATTTTTTTGATTGACTTGTCACACGGTGCGTTGTTTTTTTTTGGTCAATAGTGAGCAAACGCGGCACCCACTTTGAACAGAGCTTTCTCATAGTTAAATGCTCATGCAATATAAAGGCAACTCGTTCTTTTGATATCTTTATGATGCCAGCTAACTCACGCAACTTCACTTTTCGATCATTCAGAACGATTTTGTGGATTTTTTTATGTTTGCTGGTGTTACCGCCTCATTTGGACGTCCACTGCGTTGTGTATCATCGGTGCCTCTTCGACCACGTCTGACCTCAAACCATCGTTTTATCGTTGTTTCTAATGGAGCGGAGTCCCCATAACACTTTTCAAGCCATTGCTTCGCTTGAACGATATTTTTTGCCATCAAGAAGCAGTGTAAAATTAAAACACGAAATTCTCTTTGATCCATTATTTTGAAAATAACAAAAGTAGCATCACTTTTAGCACATAAACTTACGAACTAATGAATAGAATATCAAGAAATTTTAACAGTTGTCTGTTTAAGGTTAGTATGAACTGAAAAAAAGGTGAATGCAATAGAACTAGTGCCATCTATGTGTTAGACCCGGGACTTTCTAGCCCATGCGTTATTTAAAGTCTCCGCATTTTAGTTATGAAAAAAAAATAAATTATCCCTCTCAGTAACTTATCTGAACAACTGCCAATAGATAGACAATATATGTACATATATGTAGTACGTATGTACAACTGTCGCCTGATGTTTAAAAATAATTCTGGCAATTATAACATAGATCTGTATGTATGTATGTATATTAATTATTAAAAAGTTAAAAACATATGTATGTATATTTATAGACAGGCATACGAGATACATACATATTTTACGATTACGATAAGCTTTTGTTAGCTAAGTTGCAGAATTTTATGAAACGATATACGCAAAAAGTGAATGTTAAATGTTTTTATTATCATATATACATATGTACATGCATACTTATGTTCACCCTTCCTTACATACATAAGTGTGTGTATATATAAAATAAGTATATGTACTAAATGTACCTAGGTACTTCATCGAAGTTTTACGCAGATTTAATTTACTCCTGATAGAACTGGTCTCAATCGGTTCAAACTCAGCCGTATGTACATATATACATATGTGTATATGTGAGTGTGTCGCGGCGCAAAATATAACTTATGTAGTTACTTAGTTTTCTGCGTAGCCATATTTTATATGTATGTACAAGTAATAGATAAGGTCCAAGTTAAACTGACAATATTTTCTTTATATTAAAGAAAAAACATTTATGTATTTACAAGTCTGCATTAATGGATTGTAGATGGAGGAGGTATGTAGTGAAGCTTTCATTGTAGTCTGTGTTAAAACAGATAAAATGTATCTCTTGCGCAGAATAATTTTTATTTCGTGTGGTAATTGTATGGCACACACTTCAGTTGGAGTGGAGTGGGGTTAATAACAAAAACAAATAAAAAACTATCGTGGTGTTTTTTTTTAAATATTTTTTCCAACAGACCCCAATCATAAAAACAGATTTCGCCAAGTTTTTGTCCACTAATTCAAGAATGTAGGTAGGTAGGTAGGTTAGATGGCAAGAGTACCAAAGGTACTACTAGAGTGCCGTTTTGATACCATAATGTAGACCACTACTTGCCAAAAAGTTACAAAACTTAAAGGAAGATAAACCATCTACAGTCAGCCAGATCTGTTGATGTAGTGGAGGAGAGAAAAGGAATCTAAGCTAAAGAACTGTCTCAGGCTATCCCCAAAAGTCATCTCAAGGAACCTCAAGCGCCTAGCCGCCAGACCCGAACATTTGCAAACAAAGTGTTCATCGGTCTCTTTCACTGCAGGATCCCCACAGCTTCTGCAATGGGGATTGCACGGAAGTCCAAGCTTCTCCGCATGAGTTCCGATCACCCAGTGACCGTTGAACACCGCTATGTTTGGTGGAAATTTAATGGCGGGGGATCCTAGCACTTTAAGCGTTCTGCTTCTATCGTCTTGAGCTTTTTAAGAAAGAAATTGTGGAGTTTCCCTTAAACAAGGGTCAAGGGAAAAACTATGCCTGCGATGGGAGCAACTAAAACCGGTTCTATCGAGCCTTTCCTGGCAAGCTCATCGGCAATTTTATTTCCTCTCTATGTTCCTATGCCCTGGAACTTAGATAAGAGAAACGATTCCTGCAAGTTCGAGACGTTTGATCTCCTCCTTACAGAAGTTGATCAGTAGAGATCTGCAACATGACGACGACAGAGCCTTGATCGCAGCTTGACTGTCGGAAAAGATTTTTATGTCCACTAGCGATCTCTAAGCATTTTGCATGACTGCACGATCGCGAAGACCGCTGCTTGGAAAACACTACTAATTTTCGGCAATTTAAAGGATACTGAAATATTGGCTGATTTAAAGAAATCCTCTGCTTCAATTCCAGACTCCATCTTGGATCCGTCGGTTGCTTCAAGCCAACAAGTACCCAAGCGTTTTCGAAAAGATAAAGCGGATTTTGTGCGTCGATTTATCACTACGGATGAGACTTGGGTCTATCACCATGAACTTAAATCAAGACAAGAGTGGAATGAATCTGGTTCTTCGGCTCCGAAAGGTGTCCAGAAATCGGCCAAGGTGTTAGCATCAGTTTTTTGGGATACGAAAGGAATTCTGTTTGTGGATTACGTACAAACTGGTAAAAGAATAAATTGTGCATACTATTGTGACCTTTTAGACCAGCTTAAGGAAAAGTTCATAAAAAAATACCCAGTTTGCAAAAGAAAAAATATCATTTTGACAATGACTAAAATCCATGACTAAATCCATGAATTGGAATAGTTGGAGCATCGACCGAATTCACCAGATTTGGCCCCTAGCGACTTGTTTTTGTTTCCAGAACTAAAAAAATGTATGCATGAAAAGCGTTTTTCATCAAATGATAAAGTCATTACAGCTATAAAAGCGTATTTTGCAGCCCTTCCAGATGCTCACTTCAGGTATGGAATTCATAAATTGGTGAAATCATGTCTAGTAATAAGTCTATTGATATACACGGAGACTATACTGAATAATAAAGTGTATGTTAAACCAAAAAACTGTGTTTTTCTTATCGAACCGCAAAAGCTTATAGAACAACCTAGTAAGTATGTTTTGAGTAAAAATTATTCAACTTTCCCGCAAGTAGTTAGTTGGAAGAATAGTCAATTAATTAAGCATAATACCATATATTTATTTGGCAACCTCTTTTTAATGTGTCTAACATTATCGCTAAAGTTAAAAACCTTCCCCTTCACATCTCCTTGTGTATGCACCAGTGTAGGCACTAGTGACATACACAATTATAATATATTATATTCATATGTCTGATTATGCAGATGCGCGCAGCGATACCTTATTGCTCTCCTCACATTAGATTTAGAAATACCAATGCAATATCATACACATATTTGTATGCAAAAGAATTCAAAAATTATTCTTCAAATTGATTTTCTGATACTTATTTTTTAAGCGCACATATTCCAAATGTGTGAAAAATTGGGGCCATTGCGTATTAAAAATAGATAATTATGTATGTATGGAGCATTTCGTGCGTCATATTGTCTTGTCATTGGGTTTTGCACAAAGTCTGCAAACCTACAGATACAAATAAATACATATATGCATAAATACAACTGATTAGATAGATTGAGAGTACTATTAGAGGCGCATCAGAGAAGATCCCTTTTAACATATTGGTAGCAAGGTAGCCAAGTGGGTTTGACAAAAATCTTCAGCGGAAGTCAAACAGCTTTTTTCATTCAAAGGGGCGTGAAAGTATTTATTGATAATATTGATTTCTCAACGATCACCGATCAGCCTTATTGTTTATTTTGGATTTTATAAATGTTTTTATATGTCTTATATTTTGCACAACATGGTTCTGTAAAAAACATCATGGTGCTGTAAAAATTGAACTAACATTTTTGCAAATATCAGCCAACTCAGAACATTAGAATGCAGAGTCACATGAACATGCAGGATAAGGTCTACATATGAAACAAACCCTGTCGTAACCTTTCGTGTGCCCTGGCACCCCAGGACATATTAGATGTCATACAAAACGGTGCGACATGGTACTCAATGTGTTAATGGTCGCAAAACTATCAAAATAAATAAAACTTTTTTCAAATGTACTCCCCGAAAGGTTTTTCTATGAAATCTAAAATTACTTAATGCCTATCTAATTGGTCCTTGCAGACCTTACATGAAAGTTGATTAAAAAGGGTAGTTAGAGGGCTAATGTGATTTATAGACCTTTAATACCTAAATGCCCTAAACCACAAGTCGAAAATTGTTCCATAGTGTAATTCATGAAGTTAAGCTGGGTTAGGAGATACATAGGTGGCACTCATAGTGTTCAATTATTTTTTTTTATGGATCCAATTTTTCCCTAACTTCTTACAGTCAGCCTATGGCAAAAGTAGAGGGTGATTCGGTTCTTGTATTGATGTTATTGAAACTAAATCCCAGAATATAAGCCAGAGCGCACGTCGCCCCAAGCCGCTCTTACAGCAACAAATAATGCAACAAAGGAAACATGCATAAATGCCTACCTTAGAGTGGTGGGTAACAGGTCACTATTGCTTAAATTACCATCTTTAAAAAATTCACATTGGAAATGAGACAGAGTGTAGGCACTATCTGGAGGATGACGAAACCACAGAGCATATCTTATGCAACTGTATTGCCTTGCAACGAGATCAAATGGATCCAAATGAAATTAAGAATGCTTCTGTTCAGATATTCTGAAATTTGTCCGCAAGGCGGAAAATTTACTGAAATAATTTGGCTTTCAACCAATTCACAACCTGAGGCAGGGAACATCTGGGTTAAATGAAACCTGAGGTAATACATTTAAGGTAGTAAGGCCAGTCAAAAGGACTAGTACAAACTACAGGGCCCGGCACCCGAAGTGGAACCAACTTCAGGCCGCTCGCCTGACTAGTTGACTAAATGACAGTCCAGAGTATTGTTTACAAGCACGCGGAAGAATTTTGTCGAGAGTAAAAGCGAAAAAAGAAAATCAGTAATGGATTTCAAACGTAATAGTGTGATTGCATTATATTTGGCTTTCAACCAATTCACAACCTGAGGCAGGGAACATCTGGGTTAAATGAAACCTGATGTAATACATTTAAGGTAGTAAGGCCAGTCAAAAGGACTAGTACAAACTACAGGGCCCGGCACCCGAAGTGGAACCAACTTCAGGCCGCTCGCCTGACTAGTTGACTAAATGACAGTCCAGAGTATTGTTTACAAGCACGCGGAAGAATTTTGTCGAGAGTAAAAGCGAAAAAAGAAAATCAGTAATGGATTTCAAACGTAATAGTGTGATTGCATTATATTTGGCTGGAAAATCACAACCAGCGATTGTTCCTGAGCTCGAGCACCTTGAAGTAAATAGGGGTTTTGTTTATCGCACCATTACGCGTTACAATGAATCTGGTAGCATCGCAAAACGACATAGGTGGCCATCAAAAAACTGTAACGTCACGTGAAATGGTTCAAAAAGTGAAGAAGCGACTTGAACTAAATTCCCGACGAAGTGCCAATCAAATGGCGAAAGAACTGAAAATATCTAACCATAACATCCGCCGCATACTGAAAAATGATCTCAAAGTCAAGCCTTACGAGATCCAAAAGGAATATGATCTCACACCAAAACAGGCCAGTTTGGATAGCAAGGTCTGAACTAAAAGATTCCCCAGTCTTCAGGCGTTGAAAAAAGCTAATGTCCGCGAGTGGGCCGAAATACCTGCATATCACATTCGGGCAGCTTGCGATTCGTTTCTAGACCCCCTCAAGGCCATAGTCAAGGCAAAAGGTGGTCATATCGCCAAAAGTAAATTGATTCTTAATTTTGTATTATTTTCTCACATTTTTTACGTTGAATTAAATAAAAGTAATTTTCCAAACTAAATTTATGACCTTTTTAATTGGTTACACTTCGAGTGCCGGACTCTGTAAGCCAACATTACTAAAGTTATTCACGAGATACCGACCGAGGTCCTCCAGCGAGTCATTAAAAATTGGTGTTTATGGATGGTCGAATAACGGCGCAGTTTTATATTTGAAAAATAAATGTCATGAATGGTTCTATACAAAAATAATAAAGATTGCCCAATCAATTTGAATTTTCGTTATTTTATTTCAATTTCATATCCGATACCTCTAAATTGATCACCCTTTATTATACTCATAATATAGGTACATATGTATAAGAACAAATCAAATGCAAATTTTTGGCCAATTCAGTTCACGACGTTTCAACAAATTTACGACGGCACCATTCCACAAACTGGCCATTTGTGAAGCTACATACTTTCACACATCCAAGCATAAGAAGAACGTGTGCAGGTATGAATGTGAAAATGCTGCCGATGACGTTATAAACCACATAAAAAAGTTTTGCTTAGCATTGGTCTGTAACAATACGTTGAGTTGCAAATTCAATTAGCTCCGCAGTAAAATAAAAAGAAAGAAATATCAATATTCTGGAAACGAAAAACAAGATATGGCATCACATAAGCATTTGCTTTCGAAGGCACACCACATACGAGTACATACTCTTTAAGAGTACTTTTGGCAAAAACAAAAACGGCGAAAGAAGTTGGAATATTTCTTACACACCCAGCTGGAAGTTATCTTCTAAAGCAAATTCATAGAAATGAGTGAGTTTGCTAGAGCAACAACCTTTACATGTACACATTTTGTTTTTGCCATTTGGTTGTTCGATTGTCAAAATTTCAATGAAAATGTAAACAAACAAATAATGTAACAACGAAGTAGCAGGGCACTCTGGTATTTCAACCAGCAAATCGGAAGAAAAAAAGCAAATCAGCGGCTATAGCGACTTGTGTGGATTCGTCTTGTTCTCTCTCTTTTACCATAGTGTTTAGTGAAAATCAAAACGCCAAAACCAATGAATTTAGTCCGTAGTGCCATTTTTATTTTATTTTTTTTTCTTCAATTAAAACATTAAATTAAATATATCAAATATTTAAAGCTGGTTCACTACTGATTTTAGAAGAATTTAAATGCACTAAAATGAGTTCAAATTAAGACACATGACGAGGGCTAAGCTGGTCTGAGTCCATTTGAAAATGTGGCAAATTTTGTATTTTAGCTCTTGTCATAGCCACACTTAAATGCAGAAGTTGAGCGCGTTTTCAGCGCAATAAAGACTTTTAAAAATAAAATTCGTAATTGTTTATTCTTTCTTTCTGTAAATGATTAATAAAATATTAAAACGATAAAATTGTTGTTTTGACGTTTTGCTTTAAAATGACATCGACAGCCCTTAAAAGAAACCACGCCACAGGCGAGGAATCATAGAGTAGAATTCTTAACGAAAATTCCGGATCTAGCACGATCTAGGTTCTAGAAGCTCCACGGTGAATTCGAATGCGACAAAAAGTGGAACGAGTTAGCAACAATGCTAAATAATCTGGCAACGCACTTCCGAATGATAGCCATGCACCAGCCTATTCAGCTACGGCGGCCGTCCAATGTTATCGAGTGAAAATTGAGCTACTGTTATTTAAATATTTTATGTATTTCAAAAAAAGTTTTAACAATAAATAAGAAAATGTTTTAATTTATGTAAATATACGAGTATATACATATGTTTGAGGGATTTCTGTGTTGACGGTGTTGACTGTTTTCTTCCATATAAAACAAAATATCGAGCATGCGTTAAATGGAGCAAAATGCACTAGACAGCCAGCAAAAAAAAAAATAAAAAAAATAAAAAAAAAAAAATTCAAAAATTAATTTGATTTTTGAATCACTTAAAACTTGCACTTTATTATACCAAAATTCAATGAGCTATAAAACTGTATAGCCGGATTTTATCTAAAAATTATGAGTAAAAAGTTTGAAATTTTATCAAAATTTGCCGCATTTTTATAAATTTTGCACACAGTTTGAATTCATGGTTTTTGTTGTGGTATGAATTATATTTTTATAAAAATCTATTTTTTTTTTTTTGCCTCCTTTGTTAATTACAGCTGTCTTAAGACACTAATTAATTATTTTTACACCTTGGATTCCATAACAATAATAATTATCAATGTAACATTTTGATTGAGTATTTGTGTGGGTATTGGTTACTGCTGTAAGTATTTTTGATTGTAGTCGTGGAATAATGTTCATGTTAATTTTGCTTGCGGTTCCCCAGATTTCGTTACCGTATGCTCAGATTGACACAATCACAGGTTTATATATAAGTATTTTATTCAGTAATGAGAGTTTCGAATGCCTGCCGAGTAGCCAGTGACGTTGTCGGAATCTTACCTCAATTCTTTGTAGAGAAGTTTGGAGTCAATGGTCATTTCAATTGTTTTGTCACTACGGATTTGTATACTCCAAGCATCAAACCATTTTAAAGTTTTGCCCAAAATCTACTGTATCTTGTTTTTGGTGCTCCTATGGCTTTATGAGCTGTCAAAAGGACGGTATCATCTGCGAAAGTTGCTATCAAGTTGATACTTGCAGCCATATAGTACAGGGCCTAGTACGCTACATTGAGGCTTCCAAGAAATGAATATCAGAGTATTATTCCATATTTACGTAGAATTATCTGTTTGCAAAATAGCTTTTCATTATCAGATGGTATCCCAGTGGAAGATACTGCTTAAATTTACACAATATTCGCTGTCAAAAGATTTCGCTACATCAAGATACGCAACAACGCAGATATTCCTTTTATGAATTTCTGACAATATTTTATTTGGTAATAAAATAATTTAATTCGTAATTCGCAATTATAAAATAAATAAATGAATAGTCAAAACAAAGGGATACCGAATAGCGAAATCATTAAAATTGTGGTTAAAAAATGTGGCTATAAGTTAAAAGTGATGAAGAAATAGATTTTGGAAACAAGTTGTGACTTGCACATTTTGAATGGCTAATTTTTTTAGAGAATCGTTTTGTGTTATTGAATTATATATACATTTTACTTGGTGGACATTTAAAGGATATTGTAATAATCATAAAAGCGTACACTAAAAAACTTGATGAAATAAAAAACTCATTTCGAAAAATTTTGTTTTATTTTATTGATAAAAAAATCCACGGTTTTATTAAATCACCCTATAATAAATATTTTATAAAAAATAAAAGGAACTTTTATTCTATGCATACTTAAATACAAATAAAAAAGAAAAATCATTACTAAATAAAGTAAAACAAACAATTGAGATTACAACCATGACTACTAAAAAGAGGCCAAGTTTGCTTGCTAAAAGAAAAATATACACTTTTACAAATAAGAAGCTGCTGCGGTATTGTTTTGCAGAAAGCGTTGTTGGAACTATCTAAATTTTTTCGCATTGACGTGATTTGTTTTGTGAATATATTCCAATGATCAGTAAAGGCGTCTTCGCAAACATCGAACTTTTCGGAATAGGAGCAGCTATTCATCTGGGACATCAAGAAACACACCCCTGTTTACAGTTTTTATCGACATTTATGGCACCTATCGTCGCTTCCTGTTCACGATGTACAAAAATATTTTTCCGCCTTTACGCAAACTCAGGTCCTAACCAATGTATTGACATACTTAACGGACTTTTGAGGCTGTTAGTATTAGTAGTTTATCTCGTAACTTGCAAAAATAATGTATGTATATTGATAAGAACAATACATTTTTCTATGCACAAATAATTGTTTTTCCGTTCGCGGTCTTTTCGGAGCACATGCGTTATGTTTTACGCTTACAAAAACTTTGTTTTTTTTTTTTACTTTTAGTGACGTTAAAACATATTCAAAATGATTGACATTCTTGATTATTATCAAGTCACAATTATTAAGATTTGCACTTCATAATAAGTTATCGTTACGGCCAATCTAATTTCTACAAACACTAGTATATACAAGGTGGCGCATAATTAATCACCCTATCGGAAGATTTATAATTTTTGCATATGGTGTCATAGTCAATCATATTTGATATTTGATAGCTAGACCGTTAGAGTATGTACAAAAAATTCAAAATAAACATTTTCATTACCTAAATTAACTTTTTTTCTTAAATTAGTAACAAAGTCATTCGAAAATACAATTGGATTATTAATTTTGCGCCACCTTGTACTTATATACATACATATGTATAACTATGTATGCACACTCAACTGTTAGGTATAATATGTGCGCGCACGCAATATGATTCATCTTCAATTACTCTAAAACTATTTATTATTCATTCAAATTGGAGACCTATTTCTATTAAGAAAAGAACTTCTCTAATCAATCTGTAATCTAGGCAATATACGCAAACCTATGACCAAAGCAATTGAGTTAACAACCTAAAAGTGTAAAATTTGAAAGCCAAACAATCAAAATTGATTATCAGTGACAATTGATTTTGTTCAATTTGAGAAGCACCAAATAGGATTGAAGAGGGGAGCAGGCACATACATATGTACATAAGTAGCATACAGTAGTGACCAGAAAAATAGCTCCAAAATGCCAGATAGCAAGAAAAATTGTCATTGTTGCAAACAAATATTGACTGTATGATGCGGTTTATGTCATGGCGTTATTATTGCTATTATTATTGACATGTTCCGATATTCAAATCCACACCATAATTAAGAACTTGGAGTCTAGAATCTACAAAAGATCTCCACAAATCACGGTTTCTTGCTATATCGTTTTAGTTCATTGAAGGATTTGCAGTTCTCCTTATTAATACATTTTCTGCAAGCCAATTTAGGCCCGCCCGTATTTCTAGCGCTTTGTGGGTTCCACTGCAAACCTGAATGAGCTATTTCGTTCGGATTTTTTCGAAGCTTGTATCCATTCCATTTTCCTTTTTTTTTCTGCGAATAATTTTTGTTTCAATTGGTTTTTGTTTAGAAATGGTTGATAGCCAACAAATGCCGCTAATACGACGCAAACATCTATTTATTGTACAAATAACTAGGGGATGAGGCCCATTATGAGACTCAAAAAGCCTCTCTGTGTCAACACTTTCCCGCAGTGAGCCCTGCTACAACAAAGTTGAGGCTCTGACGCCCGGGTGTATAGCGGGATTCAACCCGACATCTGCTATATGGAGGAAATAGCAGTAGCTCTTTCGGAGACTTGGCAAGTTTAGAAGCCATCTCTCATCAAAGTGTAAAAATAGAATAGCACTGAAATGAGGAACAGAGTTTGTATAAAAGTTGTCTCTTGTATACAAAAGGAGTATGTATCGATGCTCCACGCCGAGGTATTTATATTGTGGAGAATAGGTGCAGATGCAGGTCAGCCCTCACCACATGACAAACCCATTCAAGGATGATAGATTACCGGGTTTGCTATTTAGCTATGGTGCAGAAGAATATTGTGAGGGAAACTTTGGCTGCCACGTCACTTGGGGATTCGGCAAACGAATTCTGCACGATCATTTCACATGTATTTACAAACTTGCCCAAATAGTCCTTGTTCAGATAGCAACGAAGTGTCATTGGTTGATTTTTTCGTATATCACCAACACAATCTCAGTTTTTTTTTTGTAAGCACACTTCAAGTGACATCAGCCCATCAGCGGATTATTGCCAAATTCGCTCAGAGGTGAATAACGGTCTTTTAAAGAACTCACTTTTAAAATCTTTTCACTATGAAGCACATTGGAATAGAGTTTAAAATATGGCGGAATACTTTTTGTGTGTCTGTTAGCAGAGTTGTTAAGATGTGATGAGAGACGAAAGTCTGAGCTCTTAAACAGTCTACTCGGATTTATACGTATTGCGAGAGTAATTAAAATTTTTCTTTTAAAGTGAGAGAGATTGAGACATTCAGATTGACGACCGACGGTAATATACCAAAATTAACTAGTTCTTTACTAGTTCAGAGATAATCCAATTTACTACATGGTACTTTGAAATGCATACATATGCATACGTATGTGGCGCAATAATCGGTAAAGACAAATTAAAATGTGGTGACAACAAATTAGGCGAGTTTTCGGCACCGTAAACATCCCAATGATGTCACATAGATGTACGAATAGGTAGCCGAACGATACTATAAGGTTTCAGTTGAAAATTAGCGCAGCGTGAGACTGGCGGCGGCAATGACCAGTTATATGTATGTATGTATAAGTAAAGATGTATACTATCAATGCGCAAAATATGGCCTTATCAAAAAAAGAAAGCTTTATTTTTAAATTTACACATATATACATACGTACCGTATATTGCATATGAGTTCGTTTAAGCAAATAGGGCTTACGCTTAAACACAATATATATGTATGTATGTATGTATATTTCTCATTGTACTATATCTGCAATCTTTTGAGTTTAAAAATTTTGAGTACCGCAAATATGTGTGTATGTATATCACACTTATCGCCAAAATGATAAAAAGAAGACAATCGGGAAAGTCGACAAACAAAACTCTTTAAATTTGTATAAATGTTTAAAAATGTATAAATGAATCTACCGATTTTGATTTTTCTACCTGCAATGCACCAGGATTTATCTACCAGGTTTTAATACAAAAATAGTGAAATTCTTCGTCATAAAATTTTTATTTTAAGCACTAATTCTTAATAAAAAACTAAATAAACGTAACTATGCAAGATCACTGAAATGAACTCCGAATGCAAAACCTGCTTAAGACAGGTGGGGGTTTTTTTTTTCAAAAGTACGCTAGGCTTATTTGCTGATCGTATATGTATGCACTTTTGTGTCAGAATGTTATCGGTAAGATAAGTAATCTTTAAATTTTTATTTACTTAAACAGTTGACAGAGTATGTGCATGAATGAACCAATATCTCAGGGCCACTTAAAATTTTTTAAAACAGAATTTATGAAATTGATATTATAAAGTCGGAATTGCAATACATATAAGAACACGTATTCAATAATAATCCACATTATTAATAAATATACCAATACTCCACTTGGAATGTTTACATATGTACGAGTACATACTCGTGAGTATTTGTTTTTACAGTCGATTTTTTTTTAGATCGAAAAACTGTGTCATTACATTACAAGAGATATGAATGCATAAAGGGGCGGTCAACATAATGCAAAATGTTGACGATTTATTTTTTTCTTTAATTTTTTTACAAAACAAGACCATTAAAAAATTCAAAAAATTTTCAGGAAAGTCTCAAATATTTTTAACTAGACATTTAAGAAAATTTTAGGGTGTGAAGTTTTGTTGCTCATTCAATTTTGATAGGATATTGTGCAAAAGTAGCAAAAAATTCGCGTTGATTGTTTATTCCTTTTTTTTTTGCTGATGGTGTTACACATTTCTGTATTATAAAAAAATGTCGAGCAATCCTTATATTGGCATATAATTTAATTTTTTTCAATTTTGTACAAAGTTTGAAACTAAATAGTTTTTTTTTGTGTAGTATGACCTCTTTTTATATAGAAAAATAAAAACTAATAATATATAAAGAACTTTTCAATGCGCTGCTTTTATTTAAACCGCCACTGCACATACACTACTGCTTAAACAATTAAGTCACTTTCGTAATATCTTAATATTCCTCTATGCGTGTAAAAGGATGCTTGGAGCAACATTCTGTATATCCCCCTCTCTGAAGCATTGGTGCTACATAGCAGTGGTGAGAGCAATACTACTCTATGGTACTTTGGGGTGTGGTGGACCGTGACTAGAAAATCGTCATACATTGCGCCTATGACAATGATTTATCGACTTGCTACTTTATGCATTATGGGAGCGCTAAGAACGAATCCAACGGAGGCCCTCGAATACACACTTGACTTACCACCGATAGATGTTTTGAAAGAAAACCTTACAGCGAAATATGCAGGAAGACTAAAAGCCCTAAACGAACTCTCATACAGGACCTATGTGCATAGCTTAATTAACCGGAACAATATGGAAATCAATATGGACTATATGGATCTGGTTTTTAAAGGGGAAAACAGGTTCAAGTTTACTATCGAAAAAGATTGATGATCGCGTAGGAGCTTTACCGCAAAGACAATACATTTAACTTTTATACGGACGGTTCTAGTATCCAGAGTTACACCTATCCCTACCTACTGGGACCAACTCCAAGGTTAACTTTTACATAGATAGTCGTTTAGTATAACGTCCAAGATCGTTCTTCAGAGCAGGGAGGCAGTAGAATGGCTGGCAGCGAATTGCAAGCTTTAAAGCATACAAATAATTCAAGGCACTAAAATATGAACTTTTTTGAAACCACAAATTTAAGAGAGCCTTTCCCTATTAGGTGAACGTAAAATTCAGTACAATGTCGGCACTGAGAAAGCAATATAAAGCAGATTCTGACACTGATTCATCGCCAAAGTGAATATTATAAAATTATCATTGTTACAAAGATAATTCACGACGAAAGTTTAAAAACAATCACAATAATATTTTATTTTTTACTAAAAAGGTTTTGCATACATAAATATTGCTCGTGGGTCAAAAAGTTGAATGTGTGTTTACGTTAAAAGCGTCAAACTTTAAGTGACAGATGTCAGATTTGACGTTACAAGACTTTCACTAACTCAAAATATGTGCAATAAAAACTATTCGTATCTCATTTGTTCACATAGTATTAGAACTGATAACTCCTCACTTATGTAAATAGCATGCAGTTAAAAAAGTCACTCACAAGCCAATTTGAGTAATGTTTAAACTTATTCACAAATTCTTTAATTTTTCCTTCGCATGATTCATTCATTGTGGTTAGTGGAGTCAACCCTTTCTTTGAGGCGCATAAGCAATGGTGATGCAAATAAGTTGTCTATTAAACTGGCCACAGTGAATACAGTGTGTCAAGTAATGACAATATCCATATTTGGCCATTCGTAACGAATGATCCAAGGCGACTTCACACAAGGTGTTATTACTGGAGCAGCCGACCTGTTTCTTTTCTTGGAATTTGATATTTTGAACGTCATAGTGACCTACTTCTTTATTGTTGCATTGTTTCTTTGTTTACATTCTGATTGAAGTTTTGACATTCAAAATATTTAATTGCAAATACAAAATTCATGTAAACGTTATTGTTGCTCTAGTGCTACCTTCTTGTATAAATTCGCCTTGAAATTACCTGAAATTTTCGATAAAGCAGTCAGAAAATTGTGTCAAACTATTCCAACACATACATACATGCTTTCTTGCCACGGCGTCATTGTTTTTACTACTTTGTTTAATTTTAAAATCACAAATCTTAAAATCACAATATTGCCAAGCTATTCACTGAATATTTACAACTTCCCTTGCTTTTGATTGCTCATTTGCAGCGCTAACATTATCCAGCTGTCAAAATCCAGAAAAATAAAACAGCGTTTCTCGGAAGCCGCCACCGTCTGTATTCTGTACACTGTGTCATGAAGCTATCTAGGCATTAAGAAAAAAATTCATTCACGGAAAAGCACCCTTCATTTTATATATGTGAAAATGTAGACTTTATGCCGGCAAAGTTTTTGCGCCTGCTAACTCTCATCAAATATTATATTTCTTATTTATTATTATAATTCGTTTGCTTACTCGTACTTATCAAAAAAAAGAGCTCAAAGCAAAATAATGGTGGAATGAATACAAATAGAAATCACAGAGATAGAGAGAAAAATTAGTTTTCGCAGTACTCTTTTGTACACTCTTTAGATTGGTGCATGTTCTTGTGTTTACTTTCCTTGAAGGAGAATCTATTGTATATACGAATGTGTGCAAATTCGACGGAGATTCAGAGTAATAGACGAAATAAACCAACTTGGCATAATTTGCCATTTTTTGACTCTCATATACATACTTATGTACATATGTGTATGTAGTTTATGAGAAATTAAAAATATTAAGTAAAAATGCATATCGCAGCAAGCCTGTCAACACCGGATATGACATCACACATAATTACATACATAAATATCTATGTATGTATATATTCGTTTGTTTGAAATTTAACTTTGATGCCAGCTTTGCAAAATGTAAATATTGTTTTGTTATAATTTATCTTCTCAAAACAGTCGCGTTTAGCGTTTAATGTATACAGAGAACAGATACATGTATGTGCATACGTTTGTATGTATTGAGTACATATTTACGTTTTGATAATCATTTATTTTGACCTCCTTCATTCTAAATGATACTCAATGGTGAGAAATGAATTTTACGTCTATGTGCACAATCACTGCCCCTTATGATCAAATTGAGTTCTTATTATGTCTTCCATGGCATAGACAAACAAGTAAAGAATTTAATATCTAATTTAAAATACATACATATACATACTTTGGGCTATACTGTATATCTTTCACTCTCACTTCAATCACCCTGTTTGCATACCAAATTTATTTGAACTTTTCATTCCTCGGCTATCATCCAGAACTGACTGTCTGTCGAAAAGTCAAATGCCGGTCAGTTAAATGAGAATAATAATATAAAACATACCCTCTTATTTTACCCGCCTAAATAAAGAAGTGTCTATGCTTGGGCGGCGCTGTATGTACATATACCCGGCGCGTGTTTTAGTCATGTGAGGATCATATTTGGATCAAACTAAGCAAAACACAAGTATTCTTAAAATTTATTTGCAACTCTGGAAAATAATAGTCCTATATGAGCCACTTTGAAGTCCAGAAAGATTTTGAAATTTTTTTTAAATAGTGCTAACTATACCTTGCTGCAAATCAAGGCAGTGTTTTTTTCAAAATTGAATGGCCGCAAAAACATCAGACGGATTTTAGCACTAGACCAACAACAACTTTATGTACATTGGAATGTCACCACAGAAGAAAATATAAAAGAAAAGGACGCACTGCTAAAAGCATGCGACGATAGTGCGAATATAGCGGCTTTTCATTTTTTTATTTTGTGCGGACATCCGAAAGTACACGGTGAGGGGAAAAAACAAATCAGCTGGTCTACTGCTATCATCTTTAATAGATTCGCCTTGTATTTAATATTTAGTTGATTTGGTAGGTTTTTTACATTTTAATGTGCATATTTTACTCCTTAAAATTTCACCTCACATAAAAAATGGATATTAATAGTGCAAAAAAAAATTTCAAAAATTAACACGATTTTATTATGCCAAAATTGAATGGACTTTGAAACTGCTTGTCCAAAAATTTTATAAAGATTCTGATTAAAAAGTTAAGCGTTTTGAAAGCAATTTTTTGAAATTTATTTAACTTTTGCGAATTTTGTAAAAAGTTTGGAAGTTTGATTTTAAAGTTTTTGTTATACAATTAACTACTATTTTATAAAAAATTAAAGAAAAACATTCAGCTTGAAAAATATTTATTACGAACATTGTAAAATAAAACCACTTAATTATGTGAGCAGTTGGTGAGCAAAGGTGAATTAGGTGAGCAAAACATCCAAAATCAAAATTTGATTATTAATCTTTATTAAAAAGTAAAATCAAATTAAAAAAATTGTTTTTTTACAAGAAAAAAATTAAAAATCTATCTTTACACTGTGCTCGGATCTTCAACTTTTAAAGGTTGATCTGACAATACAGAGGACGCCATTGATTTTAGAAGGCCTCATTTAATATCTAAGAATAACTATCAAGCTTTGAACTTGCAGAGTGTTTGTGATCAATCTTAAGCAAGAAATAAAATTCAATCGAAAAATATTTTTTTACAAAAATTAAGTAATCAAAAATCTATCATATTGACTAAAAAATGTACAACATCGGCGTCAATACGTAGGAGCGAGCATACATATTAGTTTTGACTAAAAGAATAATTATATCAAAAAGTAATCAATATTGTTAAGCAAAACACTTCTTTGTTTTATCATAAGGCTATAATTTTTACACTAAATTTTAACTTATAATGCCTGCCATTTCTGTATTGTACTTATTTTCAACACTTTAAACGTTTTTATTTGTTGTTTTACTCAATGCCGTTTTGCAAATTTACACTGGCAGATGCACACATATGTATATGTAAATATGTATGTGCATATGTACATGTGCTAATATTGTCTGAACCTACAAATATTTATACAAGTCTGTACATATGAAAGAGAGCCTGAAGTTGCACAGACTAAATCTCCTACGAAAGCTTATGTTCATTGTACACATTTTGCAATGCGTATGGGTATGATATATATGTGCATAAGAGAGTACGGAATTTCAGAAGCCGGAGAGCTCCGCCAATGCTTTGAAACCGATAAGACAACTCGGCGAAGAAAGAGCGACAACATAAATTCCTGAATTTGCAAATGAAGTATGAAACAAAAGCAAAATGAGTCACAATAAGAGATTTGCGATTCTTCTATTGGTATTTTCATTTTTGTTTGTTGTTTTGATTTAGGGTACAATGAAGCCAAAGTCGGCGGCGTTGGTTGTATTGACGTTGAATGCCGGCTCAAACCAGTTTAAGCTTTCTGAAATATGGGCGCACAATTGACAGAAGAGTACATGGGTTAAAAATATAATTGGATTACTATTTTAAAAATCACGTATGTAGCATGAACACAATACAGTTAAATAATTTAATTGTTTTATAAAATTTTGGGATTGACTTAGCGAGCGCAAATAATTAATTGCCAGTTTGATATATTTTGATTTTTTTTATACAAATGCATACATACATACTAAAAGTAAAAATCTATTTTGTCACGACACCGAAAGCTCTGCAGCGATTTCGATAGAATTATAAATGGATGGCGAAAGCAAACGAAATTAGCTAAATGAAGTGTGTTCGAAGTTTAACACCACAGCAGAAATGTTATGCAATCATTTCATTATTTTAGTGCTGAATTTACTTCGATATTTTAAGTAAAAAAATATCAAAAAGATAATTGGCATGCCCTAAGTTTTATTTTAAGCACTAAAAATAGGTTTAGATTAACGGACTGCAGGGCATATTTAAGTATGAATATTGAGGGCTGTCTCATAAATAGTTGGCAAAGGAAGACCTAATAAAAGCCAAAAATGGCTTAATAGCACTAGTATAGTTGATAATTTTCAACATAAACACATTTTTCCTTTAATAATACCACAATGCACAGGTTGAAAGCAACATACAAGTGGGGATTCCTCCTTCGGGGTCTGATAGATAGATTTCTTTGCACTTCGATCTCATTGTCTTTTGTGCCCTCTGCTCATCACCGTACCTCATCCAGACCCAGCTCCCTTATTAAACATAGGATAGAGCTGTGTTGTATTGAGCGTAAGTACCTTTCTTCTGGTTGCAGTTGGCCGGGATGTCTCAACCTACTCCGCGTTGTAGCGCTACATTCAAGGAGAAGGTGCATTGGAATCCCCTGGGATTGGTCGCGGAAACGACAAGAATCAATGGACCATATCTCGATCATGTGCAGATGACTACGAAGTCTGCAGTGGCCTGTGAGAATGCCCGCGAGCTTTCTCAATTTATCTTTGGGAAGGATTATGACCGTCCTACCACCCCTTGTCGTGGTATGGCCACAGTTACTCCTCAATACAGTCCGGTGTTAAGGGGGGAGCCTGGTTTATGAGGTCTAAAAATTGCATCTCTTCGCGACTTTTTTTAAGCAACAAATTAATTTAGCACTGCAAAGTTTTTTCTATCTTTTAATAAACATTTAAAAAGTATAAAAAGATTTTGTACTGGCTAAAATAAGTTGAAAAAAATGTTTAACATAGAAATTAGTAGAGCGCTGCAACGCTGGATTTTCCAACTGGCGTACAAGATACAGCTCGTAATTATTATCTAAAGCAAAAAATTCAAATGGATTTCTAATTATCATGATTTTTTATTCTAGATGAACTAAGAAAACTGAGAGAAATTCCAAAATTTCAACTTTTTGGAAGTTTTAAAGAAAAAAAAATGCCTTTCTATAAAAAAAAAATCACTTCAACTTGGTATAAAAATCTTGAAAAATTGTGTTTTTATCTATTTTGTTAGTTCAAATAGAAGAGAATTTAATACTAAAGGGAAC
Source organism: Anastrepha fraterculus (assembly GCA_037575425.1). Classification (NCBI taxonomy): domain Eukaryota; kingdom Metazoa; phylum Arthropoda; class Insecta; order Diptera; family Tephritidae; genus Anastrepha; species Anastrepha fraterculus. The sequence continues at coordinate 200,684 of JAYXIM010014567.1, forward strand.
AAGCTATGATTCATTTCAAAAGGTTCATTAGTTTTTTTTCATTCATGTATGCTAATTCAAAGAAATCACAAAAATGAAAAGTCGAGAAAAGAAGATAAAGTTTGTACTATAGCTGTGCGGTCACAGCGTAACTTCCTAACGCTCACCTACCTTTGGCTTTGTATTTACGGAAATATTGAAAATTAGGCTCTGTAATTTTGTGTGAACATTCTGAAATATATTAGGAATCACTTAAAAATCACCGAAAAAATAAATTGATTTTTTTGACCTTATAAACCAGGCTCCCCCTTAAGGAATCACCAATATAATTCAGCCGAATTAACCACCTGGCTACAAATCGTCCAATGGGCACAGTGACGCGTAAAACCCTGGATTAGGAGGTGGCAGCTCTTGGTCATCGTTCTCAAGCGGTACCAGACATCGGATGAGTTATCGTCTAAACGACAATTCCTCCCGTGTCTGGATCCGGTTTGAGATTCGATTAGGCCCCTGCACCGCGTCAAGTTGCCTGTCAACAAGTCAACAAGTAGCCTTGCGGGCATTAAAGTCTCAAGTAATTACAACGAAAACAGCCCCCAATAATGCAGTCTCACTGGACCAGAACAACAGTTCCACGGCGGCACCGAAAATATGGCTTAGCAAAATGGAGGGTGACTTTGATAAGAAACTGCTGCAAAGTGTACATACATTTTGACTTTACTTAAAAAGTATCAGCACTCGTATATTGTTATACCAGGGTTAAGCATAGTTCAGCAAAAAATAAACGTGATAGTTAAAACAATGAAAAACTGAAGATAACGTGATAACGAAACCCTTATTTTAACTACCACTATTAGTGGTAAATGGCGCTTATACCCTTTTTTTGGTGATTATCCGAGCTCCGCGTACCGTCTTGATGTTGTTCCGCAAATGGAAGGACCTACATGTTTAAGCCGACTCCGAAGGACAAATATTTTTTTTATGCTTTTTCATAGCAGAAATACACTCGGAGGATACCTATTGCCTGCCGAGGGGCGACCGCTATTAGAAAAAACTTTTTTTTTATTTTTGGTGGCACCAACTCATTCGGCTACGGCGGCTGCCTGTGTTATACAATCTTGAAATTATATGATTCACATATTTTAATGCTGCCGACTAGTTTTGGTTTTGTCGTTTCTACGATAGTCGGTTTGAAAACGAACCAGATATATATCCGGGAATATTTACGGAGAACATTTTCGCTGTTGTGTCCTTTGCATGGGATTCAATTCGTGGAATGCGTGCACGGTATAAGGATTTTACATTCCCATGGCAGCCGGCTCTACGTTACCCGGAGTGACTCTGGTTTTTCTCAACCAAGGGCTGCCGCCCCCAGTAATCTAGCCCTGTCTAGAGAATCACACTACTATGTTTAGTACTTATGCAAAGCAGAATATCCTTACAGGCACTTGAAAAATATCAAAAAAAAGACAGGCTACACAGTTGATCCTCCGAACAAACAGACATCGAAAGGATTCTTGAATTTCTGCGAAATCCAAGTTAAGGAGCATATTAGAATGATCAACAAGCAAGATGTTAACGCTCCAATCACCCCTGCAGACAGGCCTTAAAAAGCATTCCACCAGATTCTCTTACCACCTTTTCAAACTACCGCCCTCCGATTGCCGCGAACGGTGTCCCACCAGCTGCCTCGTGAGACCCACGTCATCTTGGCACATTTGCCTTCAGGATGTTGTAGTAGATTATACTTCTACTTACATGACATACGAAGGTACCCCACATGACGCTAACCACATTCACGTGCCCCCTCATACTCACTCACCTAGCAGCCTGAAACTTAAATTCTTATCAAAAAAAATTGTTTTTGTATTATGACACTCTTGCAGCAAACGAACGATTCATATGTGCATATGTAAACCATTGACCAACCTCAAGTGGACTGAGCTCATTAAATAAAAATTAATTTTAACAAAACGTATATGTGAGTAAAGAAAAATGGAAATATATGTATGTACCCAGTGTGTGTTTTAGTAAAATGTAATTCAATAATTTTACCAAAAATTGCGAAATCACAAAATATTGTTTGCATGCATTACGATATTTTTGAGATATAACCGCTTATTAAAAGTTGGAGGCGCCAAAAGTTGTTTTAACCCTCCGTTATATGGGAAGTTTTTGCGATTGGAATTGTTGTAAAACATTCCCACACATTTTGAGGAATGCTGCTAAGTGAAAGCCCTTAGCGGATACAAATTCGGGTTGCTTTAATTTTTCCCAGTACGCTAGGTGTGCTGGGTTTGAAAACAAAAGCACCATCATTTCCCATATGTTTGATCATACAAACAATTATTTATAACTATGAATATGTATATGTACATATATATTATACATATATACACCCGTTAACATATTCATAAAGCCTATTACATACGTATATTTAAGTTTAGTCCTAAAATAACGCCGAGCCAAAGTAAACAATTGCGAAATACGATAAAGTGTAAAAACAACAAAAACTGTTAGTCATAGCAAATGAACGCTTTTGAATTAAAAGTGCGATACATAAGTTAAGCATAGAACATTCTATTTACAAAATAACCTTAGAATAGGTATCGATCAAGTTTATTTGTAGTATCTTAATAACTGTTTTACAAAATGGAATGTACAACAACTAAAATTTAACCGTGGTGATGCTTATTGCAGATTTTTTTGCTAACTTTCGAAATTTCCATATTTATGAAAATGAAATTTTTTTTTCTTAAATAATGTAGTATTTGATATTTCTAATAAGGCGTATAACTTTGAACGATAGTATTGATATCTATTGTGAATGAAAAATAATAAAATAGTGGAATAAAGAGAAGAGAAAGAAAGACTGGATGAAATGTTAGTAGCTGTTGAATAATCCGCGTAACAACCGTCTGTCACACTACAATTTTAATCAGGATTAACTATGCCGGTAAACCCAATTAACGCCGCCGTCTGTCTAAGCTATAAGAAGAAAAACTACAGAGCCCGGCACTCGCAGTGTAACCAACTTAAGACTGCTCGCGCTAATGACAGTCCAGAGTATTGTTTACAAGCGCGCATTTTGTCAAGAGTGTAAACGCGAAAAAGAAAATCATTATATTTGGCTGGAAAATCACCACCTGCGATTGTTCGTGAGCTCGAGGATCTTAAAGTAAATAAAGTTTTTGTTTATCACACCATTACTCGTTACAATGGTGCTGGTAGCATCGCGAAACGTCATGGAGGTGGTCATCAAAAGACTGCAACGTCACGTGAAATGGTTCAAAAAGTGAAGAAGCGACTTGATAATATCTGTCTGTAGCATCCGCCGCATACTGAAAAATTTTCGAGCATTGTGTTTTCTGACGAGAGAATTTTTAAAATTGAGCATACGAGAGTCATCGATTAGCCACCAGGAGGCACCACCCGCCACAGGTAATGGTTTGGGCCGCTGTAACTGCAGATGGCCACTCTCCAATCGTTTTCATCGAGCATGGCGTCAAGGTGAATGCGAAATATTGTCGGGAAAGTATTCTGGAGGTTGCTTTGAAGTCGTGGGCAGACAAACATTTCGGTGACAGACCATGTACGTTTCAACAGGACTCGGCACCGTCTCACACAACTCGAGTGAACCAAGAATGGCTAAAAACAATATTCCGAACTTCATAATGTCCACACAATGGCTCTCACATTCACCAGACGCGAAACCCATGGATTTTTCTCTTTGTGTGAAGTGTAAATTTCACGATTTTTTATTCTAAATTTTCACCATATATTAAAATATTACCGATTTAAAAGAAACCCTCATATTTACATATATGTATGTGCAAAACATTGTAAATCAAAATACAGGCATTACAAAAAACAGCGCATCATAAAATTATATTTTATATTTATTATAAATTTTTTTTATATAAAAGAATATTTTAATATATAGTAAAAACTTCTGCGCTCTTAAATTCCATGAACTTAATAAAAAATTGTCGAATGTCTAGACACTTAATAAATATACTAACGAAAAGTGCCGTAAGTGGCAATACCAGACATTATTTGTCAAAGCTTAATTTTGACGCTAATTTTATGTTTACAATTTAGTTTTTAAAATATTGAAATAATTCACATTTATCACACTATTTTGCTGAAAATATCCAGAATTCAGTCTAATCTGTGTAATACGGTAATTTGGTACATTATTGAAAGGATAATTAGTAATATAAAAAATCACTTTAACGGAATTGCTTTTTGTTAGTAACTTTTGAACGGTTTAAGGAATTATGCTCCGTTTTTGGAATATAAATCTTGGAATTAAAACGCTTCGATTATTTTAACAAAATTTTGAATTAGAAATTACCTTAATTCTTAATGATAATTTATAAAAAAAAATACTATAAATCGAAAGGCTTACATATTGACTTTGTGTAATGTATTGACATTTTAAATTAGATCCACATTATAAGCAAAACTTCATTGGCCATAAAGGAAAGTCAACCCAAATAAAAAAAATTGCCATCACAAGTCGTTGAATGGAAATAAAGTTTTAAAACGTTCAACACATGCTTTAATGTGCGTAAACTAGTATATTTATGAATTTTTCTGGACCTACAATATGAATTGTAATTTAAAACATGTGGAAAATGAGCTATGTGCCTCTCTATAACCCTCAGAACAATTTTATTTTGTTGCTGGCAGTTTGCCCACTGACATGCGCGGTAATAAATCTCATCTTTATACTTCATACCCGATAGAAATGCAATTTACAACATAAAATTACTCACGAAACAACAAAAATTTGGATTTCACTAACTCTTTAAGCATGCTTTACTGTCTTGTTTACAATATAAATAATAAAACTATATGTGCCTGAACTTACTTCAAATTGTCAGAGTCGGAGAATTGCGCCAATGCTGCATTATTCTGGTTTTCAATAATTCTTGGTAGAACATCGTCTCCTGACGTTTTCAATGCCCCACTTAATAAAGCACTTTTACTTTCGATTTCTGCACAGATTCCAACACAAAAGCATTCAAAAATAACAATTAGAGACAACACGAGTATAGGAAGGCTTTGAACTTTTCGGTAGAAGAGGGGTGAATTTGGTGCACTATAATTGTTACGGCGAGGTTGGAGTCCAGTTGGACAACATAAAAAATGATGAAGCATTGATTTTCCACTTTTTTCAAGCGGCAATATGGATGGCAACAAAAGCCTTGGAGCTAGTGGAGCGGCTAAAGAAGATAAACAACGTGACGATGGTTGTGTATCTATGTCACTGGAAACGTTTTTTCGCAAACAATGTTTATTTCTAGTCCGTATCTGGCTTTTGTATGACTGTTTCCCTTGTATTTGCATTTTATTTTATTTTTTTTTTATAAATAACTTTTTAAAATTTACTACACCACTTTACAAACAATCAAAAACTTAAGAAATACGAGCCAATGCACAACACTTAACGAACAATTTCTAACTGTCAGATTCCATAGCTTTCCACTGCTTTTCTTGCTATTTATCTCTATGCTCACACAATAATTTGCATTCAGTGCTGCCAGAAGAGAGAACTTCCAACGACTGTTGAGGCTTTTGTGATAACTAGAGCTGCCGGATTACTACAGTAAACCTTAGGGCTATTCACCTTCTTGTAAAAAGTGTAGATATAACTAATTTTTCAGTTCAAATAGAAAAAATAAACGTGCAATGTATGTACAATGTACGAATGCAAAATGATGTTGCAAATCTGAATGTGCTACTTCACTGAAAAAATCATTGTTATAATTTCTTGTGAAAAATTTATGATGAAAAGAATTTAAATTGATGGATAACGGTATGCCCAAAATACATGAAGCAATAATTAAAGGTGATGTAAGATATCTAATTTTCACAGTGTGTCAGCCAAAATTACTGCTTATTTTAAAGCAAATTCTAAAGGAAAAGGACTCAAAAGCATAGAAATGGAAACGTTTTCTAAACAAGTTGTCAGGCAGTAGGTTTGCCCATTCTACTTTGTTTTGACTTTCGCATCTTTCATTACTGAGAAAATTATGATTGTTCATGTCCCAAAAGACGAAATGAAAAAAGGGCAAAATCTTGCGGCTCTTCATTGAAACCAGGCAAAAAAGTTGCGTACGTCACTTTTCGGCAACGGCTTTCGAGATCGGGCCTCATCGGATGGGAGCGAAGTTGTCTAGTGATGCTCTTCCAATACCAATCGAAATTTTTTGTAGCTAGAATGAGCCCGAGGCGGCGCATCCATGGTTAACCCTTTTTTATTTAAAAGGCGTAGTTTTATTTACTAATGTTTATATAGATCTTATTCTGGTTGACGATAAAACACGAACTTAAGGACTAAATTCAATGTTGCATTTTCAAGGAAGCATTACTTATATCGTTATGTACAGGAGAAGGACTCTTTTCAGAACATTCTACTGGAGCGATTTTGCGGGGCGATGGCTGTATGACAATCCTAGCACTATAGAATTCAAATATAGATTACGAAGATATTTATTAGCTGAATGAATGCTCTTATTACTTATTTTTTAAACCGTTAAGGTTTCTAATAACAGCACAAAACACTTTAATCATAATTGATCGTGGCAATGTTGAGACCGACGAAAGTGATATTTGATACGAAAGTGACAATGATATTTTTTTAGAAACTATAAAGTATCCTAAAATAAGAGGTGGTTTCCGACGACTCTCTGTTCGCCAAAGATGCATTAATAGTTTCCACTATTTACTATTTAGCCACTATTTGCTAATTTTCTTAATAAGCCATTGAATTTTGCAAAACTACTGGTAATACCGAGCGATTGACATAGTAAAATATGAAGCAATCATATGGGCTAATATGGTAGCAGACTGGGGCACGGGAAATGTGGACGTTTCCATGGCAGTCGGTTCTATGTTACCTTAAGGACCCGGATTTATATCCAGCCAAGGACTATCACTCCAGCAGCATTCCCCGTATGTAAGTATGGGGAATGTTTATGCTGCTACAACAACAACAACGGGAAATGTGGATAATAAAAGCTGCTGAAGAGACAGCAAATATAAGCGTGGGAGGAACATTAGTAAAGACGAGAAAATACCCAAGGGTTCCAGTAAGGATGCTAAATGATTTCAAGTCACCAGTTATTCTAGAGCTGTGATTGGAAAATGCTAGGCTGTAGAAGTCATAGTAAACTGCAACATACTCAACAGAAAAGGGAAGAATTCCAAGAAGCAAGAAGAAAAAAACCCCGACTGTAGCAGGACTTGGTTGCTTGAAGTGAAAGGCTAGAAATAAAGGAAGCTAAGAAATTGTTAGAGAAATTCGGCTACATATTAGACGGTGATTGTGGAAAATTTTATAGAACTGCCATCGTGTCACATCGATTAGGCACAGGAGATGCAAAGCCAATGCGTGAAGCTCTACACCGAATCCCACTAGCAAAGCGGGAGGAAGAAAATCAGATAATGTAAGATATGCAGCAAAGTGAAGAAATTGAAATTGAGCCACCAATAAGCCAGTGCTGTAGTGCAATTCACTAACACATTTTGACGATATTCACGTTAGCATCAATCCTTAACTACAAATTTAAAGGTTTTGCTTTTTATTTTTGCAAAAAAATGACAAAAATTTTATTGCTGTTAAATTAAACGACAAAACAAGAATTAGTAGTATATATTAAATCTTTGAAAATACCTTAACAAAAACTTATTAAAAAAGTCGAATATGTCCTTTGAGAATTTGGCATATGACTTTTCGCGTGGAACTAACAATGGATCGAGGGTTGCTCGTGCATTTGCACAATCGTTTCCAATCAGCTGCAGGGGAGCTTCAAAAAGCTATTCCGGTTAACTCCAGCCTTGATTAAGCACCTAATTTCTCAGCTTGACAATCATCGTAGAGGTTCCAGAATAACAACGATTTCGAATGGAAACAGGAAAATCTTGCATCTTCAAGCTAATTCAATTCTCAGTTCTGCCTTTATATTACTGGGTTCTAGATGCACCGAATTGTCCTTCCGCTACGCAACCATGAATAATGATAACGCGGCTAAAGAACAGCAATGCCGCGGGATCTGATGGACTGCCGGCTGAGCTATTCGAACATGACTGTGAGGAGCTGGTAAGGTGCATGCATCAGCTTCTATGCAAAATATGGTCGGATGAAAGCATGCTTGCCGATTCCAATTTAAGTGTGCTCTGTCCAATCCATAAGAAGGGTGATAGTGCAATCTGTGCCAATAACCGCGAGATTAGCCTTCTAAATATCGCGTAAAAGGTCCTAGCGAACGTATTGCGAGAAAACCGGAAGCCCATCATCAACCAACTGATTGTACCTTATCAGTGCGGCTTTAGACCTGGAAAATAAACAATCGATCAGATATTCACAATAAGCCAAGTCTTGGAAAAAACCTTTGAAAGGAGAATCGACAAACATCATCTGTTTGTCGATTTTAAAACTGCATTCGACAGTACGAAAGGTAATTGCTTCTATGCCTCATTGTCTGAATTTGGTATCCCCATAAAACTAATGCGACTATGCAAAATGACTCTGTTCTATACCAGCAGCGCCGTCAGAATTGGCTAGGACCTCTCTGAGCCGTTTGATACCAAACAAGGTTTCAGACAGGGTGACTCGCTGTCGTGTGACTTCATTAACCTGATGCTGGAAAAGATCGTATAAACCGTAAAACTTAACCGCTTTGGCACAATATTTTATAAGAGTTGTAAGCTGTTTCTTTTACCTAGGAATCTGCATTAACACCAATAATAATATCAGTCTTGAAATCCTCTTACCAACAAGTGCTACTTGGGACTAAGTAGGCAACTGAGTAGTAAAGTCCTCTATTGACGAACAAAACTAACACCTGTAAAGCTATGAGTATTTGAGAGAAAGATTTTGCGTAAGATTTTTGAACCTTTGCACGTTGGCGGCGGGGAGTATCGCAGGCGATGGAACGATGAGCTTTAGGACGACATAGACACTGCGCAGTGAATAAAGATTCAGCAGCTATGTTGGCTAGGTCATGTCATCTGAATTGAGATCCAGTGGCTTCGTTGACTGGGTCATGTCATCCGAATGGATACAAACGCTCCCGCTGTGTAAATATTCGATGCGGTACCAGCTGGTGGTAGTAAAGGAAGAGGAATGCCTCCTCTACGTTGGAAATATCAGGTGGAGAAAAACTTGGCTTCACTTAGTATGTCCAACTGGCGCCGGTTAGCACGAGAAAGAAACGACTGAAGCGCTTTGTTAAATTCAGGAAAAATCGCTTAAGTAGTTATCGTACCAATTAAGAAAAAGAAGAAGATGCACTGCGATATTTTGCAACTGGATGCTCGACCCGTAGGTGAGCAATGAGTAATATCCATGAGCCAGTGTTCCGTTAGCCATATCATGCATCGTGTAACGAATTCAATTAACAGCTCCATGTTTTGCGCTAGGGTGAGGTTTCTTATTACTCAAGTGGAGTGGCAAGCGGCAGCAGAATTATTTGCTTCAGCAACCTGATCGAGAAGTGGGAAGTACCATTTAGGCTATCGATTGCATGAACGTGTCTATTTTGGCCCCGAAACATTATGAAGAGGCATATGACAACCACCACGGTTACTATTCGCTAATGTACAAATGGTAAAAGCATTATTTTCAAAGTATTTAAGAACCAAGATTCCCTTTTCATTTTTGACAAGATATGTGAGAAATATGAACAGAGAAACATTGGGAACCGACTGGCAACAATAGCGAGGGCATGAGATACAAAAACAAAACATAAATTCGCCTTGATGGTGATAGCAGATGAGGAAACCGAAGTAAAATATTTTATCTACTTACTTTACTTGGCAGACCTCCATCTTAACGATCTTTCATCTGTTCTGAACATACATATATCGATTCACCTTCGGTAGATGATTTGGCTGTGAATAGTAGATGTGGGGTCACAAAATTATTTTGTGCACGGCAACACCGTTTCTTTAGCGATAGTTCGGTAATTAAATTGGTAATGCGTCATTGCTCATATAAAAATCGATATTTGAACATCGATGTAAAAACATCGTTGTTTGTGAACGATACATCGATATTTTTAATAAATTATTGGTTTATTTAGTTTATATTTATTTAGTTATTTATTATGATAATAACTCCAGCACATATAACATGCATTCAATTTATTTTTCAAGCGTAAAAACAATGGTTTACATATTTTAATAACATACATAATTTAATAACAGCAATATTCATAACCTAGTTTCCACTAAGCGGTTCCTCTGTTGGGTTATTGTTGCGCTAGCCCTCGAGGTTGCTACAGTTGGCAAATATATCATATCGATTTTGTAAAGGCACACAAACCTATTTCTATGACTGATAACGACAAAAAGATATGAAACTCTATATCAAGGGTTTTAGTCATTTTCCTATGGCCGGATTTTTAATTTTTTTGTGTTAATTGGCTATGATAACTCCAATTGTCACATTCCAACCTATATTCCCTTTCATATTCCTCAGTGGACTCACTTCCCTAAATCATATATTGCAAGCTCCTCATATAATTGTTTATATGTAAAAGAGAATTATTTTACTTTGGTAGTAGAATCTATTAAATAAAGCAGCTTAAATCCCAGATGCAGTTGCAATTGCAAGGGATGAGAATTGGTCAAGTTTACTCATGTAAAGAAGTGTACTCGTATAAAAATGTTGCAAGTTGCAACTTTGAATAGATAGATTCTTGTAATCTGATAGCTGCTTAGCAGTGTTACCACGAGAAACCAACTGAGAATCACTCTGGCCAACGAGTGCTACTTTCGACTAAGTAGTCAGTTGAGTAGTAAAGTCCCCTCGACGAACAAAACTAACACTTCATAAGGCTCTCATCATACCCGTCCTATCGTATGGTGCAGAAGCTTGGACGATGTCAGTATCCGATGAGGCGTTCCTGCGAAAGCTTTTTGGACCTATACACGTTGGCGACTGCGTGTATCGTAGGCGATGGAACAATTAGCTGTATGAGATTTTGTCCAGCGAGTAACGACCCAGCGGTTTATTGCGTCAATCATGAAGAAAAAGAGAGGCTGATGCTAGCCTTCAAGCTACATTGACAGATTTTTCAGTTTATCTAAAAGATCGATACAAAACATCGTTTATTGATGTATCGATATTTTAAGCGTGTCAACATCGATGTTAAAATTGCATACCTGAAATGCGATTAGTTAAAACGTAACACAATTACCTATAGTAACACATATAGGTTCTCAACTCAGATTTTTTATTTGCCACTTTTTAAGTTTTATAAGCTCTTATAGTATATAGACAAATTAAGAATTAGTTATGTTGCCTAGTGAAATCCGGGTGAGTTAGTGGCCCAATACAAATAATATCTGTAAAAATGCAGAAGTGTATTAAAGCCTCAAACGCTTTGTATAAATTGGCAACAAATACAAAGAAGTCGACATTGTAATTTGTGACATTAAATACCATAACGAACGATAATAATGCTCGAATTGTCATAGTAATATTAATATTTTTTTAATCTTTGAGGTGAAATTATAGACATATAAAAGAATAAAAAAATTAGCACAAATCTACTGAGTAGACTGAAATCTAAAGTTCGTGTATATATGTATGTATGCAATCTGGAAGTTCGTGTAAATATCACCCCATTTACACGATGTCTCCACTGGAAGGGAAACACTGGAAATTCTCTTTTCATGTCTCATTCGCGGGCACACGGGCAGAATTGTTTTCGGCGACATTTTGACATTTAATACTTTAGCATCGTCCAATGGCATGGTTCGGATGTATTCTAGCACGCGCTTACATGTTAAGCAATGAGCGTTCGACAACAGTTTCTTAAATATATGAATGAAAAATGCAAACTGGTTAAATAATAAATAATTTGTTGTTTTTTTTTATTGAAATATATTTATAAATTCTTATACTTGAATAAAAAAAATTAAATTAAAAATACTTCATAAGTGAATAATTAACTTAAAATTAACTTGAGTATCTAGAAATGCAGGGAAAAATTAGAAATCAATATAAACATGTCCCATAACTATTTTAAATTATACCTAATTTACTAGCAAAAATAATCGTGCATTTCCCAAGCAGCGTTCGGATGTTTGTCATCGTTGTTTTCTTCCGTTTGTATGAAAACCAACACATAACTTAGAACTTTCTTCCACAAAAGCAGAAAACGAATGAAGCAACTGTCAAAAATTGCTTTAAGATTGGAAATACGAATAAGAAGAGCAAAGCGTGTCGCCAGTACAGGAGACAAATTCCCTTCCCTCTTCCCCGGCCGTCCTTCACCCCCGAACAAAATGTTTCCCTTCCAGTGGAGACATCGTGTAAATGGGGTCTATGCAAACGTATAAATATGTATATGTTTAGTATCTGGTTCAATGAATTGAAAGAACTTTCCAGTGTTGCTGGAAATTATATTCCAATATTCCAGCATTTGTCGTGTTCGACGATATGTAGTGGAAGAATAGTTTTGTGCAGAAATCTTGGGTATAAAATATTTTTCGGAATTCACAGAGGGAACGTAGGTTCGAATCTCGGTGAAACACCAAAATTAAGAAAAACATTTTTCTAATAGTGGTCGCCCCTCGGCAGGCAATGGCAAACCTCCGAGTGTATTTCTGCGATGAAAAAACTCCATAAAAATATCTGCCGTTCGGAGTCAGCTTGAGACTGTAGGTCCCTCCATTTGTGGAACAACATTAAGACGAAGGCCACAAATAGGAGGAGGAGCTCGGAAAAACACCCAAAAAGGGTGTACGGGCCAATTATATATATATAAGATTTAGCTAATTATCCAGTTTATGGGACATATGGGAAAATTAATAAAAAAAATTTAAGATGGGTATAAATCGATGTGTATTGAACCTGAAGGAGGAAACCATTTTATTTGTTCGCTCAAAAGTTGTAAACAAAAAAAAAATTTGGAAATTTTCAGTATAGTTTGAAAACAAAAAAAAAATGGTTAAGTGGGGATTATTTGGTTTATTTCCATTCTAAAATTAAAAACTCCACCCTCCTGAGTCTTATAGGTCTTATAGTTTTTAAGTATTTTATTGTTCTAGTTGTGAAATTTAGTAAAATTTGATATTGCCAGGCACCTCAGAAGCTCGAAGCGGAGACGCTTACTGGAAGGATATTTGAAAATCTACGGTATTTTTGACTATGTTTAGGACTGCAAAACATTTTTTAAATATAAACATTGTTTATGATATTGATGACTTTGTATTTAATTTTCATTGAAATATTTCGAATACCAGTGTCAAAGCAAGTAAAAACACGCGTTTGACTGTATATTTTATGAATTGAAGTGAAGTTTAGAAAACAATGTGTTATAAAAAAAGGTTCAAGAGTCTCTCTCTAACATCTCCACCAAGTTTCATTAATTATCTCAAACATAATTTGCCTAACATTGCCCATGTGGCATTATACTAAACCCGACCCAAACACTTTCTCTTTAGACATTGTATATTATTTCAATTTTATTTATCAATAAAAAATTCGGTACATAAGGCCGTTTAATTGAATATATTGTTATTAAAAATTTATACAATGCTTGTGTGCCGACGAAAAATCATCCAAATGATGCTTGATAATGCCACTCTATTATACTATTCCTTAACATATTTATAACGAATCCCTCGGATCAAACCGAACGGTTAACTATATCAAAGCAGCAAAAAGGATTTCATATTGTTCAGTTCTTGTTAGTTATATTTATTTATTGATTTGCCCTAATAATTTTGTTGCTGTAACAGCATAAACATTCCCCATACAATTACGGGGAATGGCAATCCAGATGCCAAAACAAAAACAATTTGCCATGATGGCGGGAGCATATAGAACTCGGCAGAAGATACGTGTTGCCAGATCTAGAAATTACTATAGTTATTAAGCACATATTCAGTCGTAAATGTAACGTTTAAGAGAATAAACTAAAAGTAATAAAGTGATTCAGTCGTAGGGCGAACGTGTGCATGTAAAGTAAAACAGTTAAGTGTTCGAAATAAAGTAAAGCAAAGTGTGTTGCCATCAATGTGTGCTTTTATTTGTTAATCCAGTGATCGAATTCAGAGTAATTATTGTGAGAGATTTATTTAGATATTTCGCCTACGACTGTTTTTAATAATTTTTAATATATTAAGTTACCTGTATATCTCTGATGTAATATTATTTCTCGTGCTCCTTTTAATATATTGATTTGCCTGCGTATCTGTGCTCCAATATCATGTTTTAAATATGTCTCCATTCCAAATCCAACCCCATACATGAGCATACCTGTACTATATAAATTTCACCGCCACTATATTAGTAAATATATTAATCCTACAATATTAAGTAATGATACGTTCACAAATAAGTCATATCTACTTTTTCGTGCTTAACTCCCAATTCGTAATTAAAAAGCGAAATTTCCCATACAAATTCCATCCCAAATTCTGAGATTATAAAATAATCTTAGATAATAACCACACTTTTTGACATACAACCCTGTGTTTTCTGCGTAATAGATCATTATTTTTACGCGTGTAAAGAAAAACGTCAAAGTAAAAACTAAATAAAATGGATGCCGGCAAAGAAAACCGGTTTATAGGCATAATTCTAATAAAATTTTTGTTAAATATTATTAATTAGGGATTCATTTTACAGAAGAAAACGTGTACCCATAAAGGTTTTGCTCCCTTATTACTTATTATAAAATGTAATATAGAATATACCATGCGCATTGCTGCCATAATTTTTTGAAACCTTAATCAACGTCATTTGCGGATTTCCTCCAACTGTTTATTATAAGCACTCAATTGCGCAAGTAAATTAGCTATTCCATCTTCTTGTCTTTTCTTCATATCGTTAATAATATTTGAAGAAACCGAAATATTCCACCAAAATAATTTATATGAAGAAAAACCTTTCAAAACAGTTTTGACAGCTGATTATCAATTTTGCAGGTAATCTGCCATATGTGAACGGTCAGATTAATTTTGTGGACTTATTGCTTATTAATGCGTGTTCTCTAATTGACCTTCCAACACCTTATAAAATTCAATTATCGCCCCATTTCAATGGAGTGGCAATATCAAGCATTAATCATTAAATTTTTCCTTCGTCAGGTAATGTTAATATTACAGAGTTTTTCAAGGAAATGTAGTTTAAATATATTACTATGTTTAAAGAGCAAGTGAAGCTTGACCTCTAAGTGTATTTACTTTCGTGCACTTAGTGATTTAAAAGAGCAACATTATAAAAGTGCTTTTTGTTAATAAATCTTGACCCGAGAACTCATCGATTGGTAATCCCTTTTGATTTGCGCCCCATAAACTATATCTATAGTCACCACCGATAGCTATAATGGCTTCACATCTTCGAGTCATATTTTGTGTCAAGTTTTGCGCAATTGTGGGAGTAATATGCCGAATTAGCCTTGAGACTGTTTGGCAGTTCATATTTATTTTTCTTTATTACTTAACTATTATAATTTTCAATTGGGGTCACATAAGACGACTGTGAAGACCAATCCAACATTTTAATCCTATTTTGTTGTTTCTATTCTACACACCTTCGACTCCGATGATTGGGATCCCTGTCTTATAAAATCTAAGGCTGGCTGGTTCTTCTAAACATCTACGCACAGATGGTAATAATACTTTCTGGTAAATTTTATTCATCAAAATTGCATTCAAATTAGCGGAAACACACAAAAAACGGCCATATTCAAGATTCATCCTTAAACAATACATTTGTCCAATTTTATTCTGAATTCGAAGTCTTTTTTTCTGTGTGTGTTAATGAGAGCGTTAATCAATGTGCTCTGGATATCGGGAACTTTTGCACGTAAACGTCTTCGAACCGTATTTTAGGATACATTAACACCAGTTTTCCTTACACCAGCTTCAGTTTTACGCAACGATAAGTTTGGCTTTACCACAAACAAAGCAATGATCTCATGTTTTTTGGGCATTGTTTGTGGAAGTCGTTTTTAACTTCGGTGTACCGTTGCACCCATTTACATATATATGAACGTATTCGACTTTTTCAAATATTTCCCTGTATATAAAATTTTTTCTGTTAATATTGAATCTTACAATAACTTAGCTTAATCAAATTGCAAAAGAAGTAGCAGATAATCGAAGTTGAATACACTGTCAAAGGAGCTTTGAGAATGATTCGTAGCAGAATAATCTCAGAATTGTACGATGGATTTCTGTCGTCTGCAAGTAATCGACCTAACCTTTTTGCGTTTTTAACGCACATTATGGTATGGTAACAATAATTTCAAAAGAGCCGTTTGAAAAATAAAAATGAAAACAACATTCGCAGACGTCATCATTTTGTGATATTCACTGAGAGCTGGTTAGCGATACACGAACACGAACCTTTTGCTTATGGTGCTTAATTACATACCTAAATGTGGATTGTAAACTATAACTGTGTGTGCGTATGTAAGTGTATTTTTTTAGTAGCACTATTCCTTTGCGGTCATTTTAGCAAAAAAAGAGTACAGTTGAATGTAGTAAGCGTGAAAGTAAGGTTCCTTGAGCATACATCGGCTAAACATAGTTATTTTTTCATTTCGCATACAAATTTCGTTCCAAACAAATTGTATTAAACAAAGTGATATAAGTGAGTTATACTTATTTGACTATTAAAAGTTGAACAATTCATATGTAATACCTATATGTTAACATTAACTCTCTTTTTGGATTTTGTTTATGTGTTACAATGAACTATTTGAGCTACGTATGCATACGAAGGCGTTATGGTTTAAATATACTTTTTTATTTACGCGGAATTTATTTTTCCGTTGCATTTATTTATTTAAAAATTCGTATATATATTTTTTAACGGTCAATAAAAATATCGTTTATATACTTGACAAAAATATAGCACTTTTTTAAACGAAATTTGTAGTGTGTAATCTATTTTTCGGAAGTGCGTAGGCTCGAATTTCCGTGCATGAAACACCAAAATGATAGAAAACTTTTTTTCTACTACCGGTCTCCCCTCGGCAGGCAATGGCAAACATCCCAGTGTATTTCTGCCATGTAAAAGCTCCTCATAAAAAAAATCGTGTGCAGCATCGGCAGAAGATACGTGTTGCCAGATCTAGAAATTACTATAGTTATTAAGCACATATTCAGTCGTAAATGTAACGTTTAAGAGAATAAACTAAAAGTAATAAAGTGATTCAGTCGTAGGGCGAACGTGTGCATGTAAAGTAAAACAGTTAAGTGTTCGAAATAAAGTAAAGCAAAGTGTGTTGCCATCAATGTGTGCTTTTATTTGACAATCCAGTGATCGAACTCAGAGTAATTATTGTGAGAGATTTATTTAGATATTTCGCCTACGACTGTTTTTAATAATTTTTAATATATTAAGTTACCTGTATATCTCTGATGTAATATTATTTCTCGTGCTCCTTTTAATATATTGATTTGCCTGCGTATCTGTGCTCCAATATCATGTTTTAAATATGTCTCCATTCCAAATCCAACCCCATACATGAGCATACCTGTACTATATAAATTTCACCGCCGCTATATTAGTAAATATGTTAATCCTACAATATTAAGTAATGATACGTTCACAAATAAGTCATATCTACTTTTTCGTGCTTAACTCCCAATTCGTAATTAAAAAGCGAAATTTCCCATACAAATTCCATCCCAAATTCTGAGATTATAAAATAATCTTAGATAATAACCACACTTTTTGACATACAACCCTGTGTTTTCTGCGTAATAGATCATTATTTTTACGCGTGTAAAGAAAAACGTCAAAGTAAAAACTAAATAAAATGGATGCCGGCAAAGAAAACCGGTTTATAGGCATAATTCTAATAAAATTTTTGTTAAATATTATTAATTAGGGATTCATTTTACAGAAAAAAACGTGTGTCCATAAAGGTTTTGCTCCCTTATTACTTATTATAAAATATAATATAGAATATACCATGCGCATTGCTGCCATAATTTTTTGAAACCTTAATCAACGTCATTTGCGGATTTCCTCCAACTGTTTATTATAAGCACTCAATTGCGCAAGTAAATTAGCTATTCCATCTTCTTGCCTTTTCTTCATATCGTTAATAATATTTGAAGAAACCGAAATATTCCACCAAAATAATTTATATGAAGAAAAACCTTTCAAAACAGTTTTGACAGCTGATTATCAATTTTGCAGGTAATCTGCCATATGTGAACGGTCAGATTAATTTTGTGGACTTATTGCTTATTAATGCGTGTTCTCTAATTGACCTTCCAACACCTTATAAAATTCAATTATCGCCCCATTTCAATGGAGTGGCAATATCAAGCATTAATCATTAAATTTTTCCTTCGTCAGGTAATGTTAATATTACAGAGTTTTTCAAGGAAATGTAGTTTAAATATATTACTATGTTTAAAGAGCAAGTGAAGCTTGACCCCTAAGTGTATTTACTTTCGTGCACTTAGTGATTTAAAAGAGCAACATTATAAAAGTGCTTTTTGTTAATAAATCTTGACCCGAGAACTCATCGATTGGTAATCCCTTTTGATTTGCGCCCCATAAACTATATCTATAGTCACCACCGATGGCTATAATGGCTTCACATCTTCGAGTCATATTTTGTGTCAAGTTTTGCGCAATTGTGGGAGTAATATGCCGAATTAGCCTTGATAACTGTTTGGCAGTTCATATTTATTTTTCTTTATTACTTAACTATTATAATTTTCAATTGGGGTCACATAAGACGACTGTGAAGACCAATCCAACATTTTAATCCTATTTTGTTGTGTCTATTCTACACACCTTCGATTCCGATGATTGGGATCCCTGTCTTATAAAATCTAAGGCTGGCTGGTTATTCTAAACATCTACGCAACTGATGGTAATAATACTTTCTGGTAAATTTTATTCATCAAAATTGCATTCAAATTAGCGGAAAACACAAAAAACGGCCATATTCAAGATTCATCCTTAAACAATACATTTGTCCAATTTTATTCTGAATTCGAAGTCTTTTTTTCTGTGTGTGTTAATGAGAGCGTTAATCAATGTGCTCTGGATATCGGGAACTTTTGCACGTAAACGTCTTCGAACCGTATTTTAGGATACATTAACACCAGTTTTCCTTACACCAGCTTCAGTTTTACGCAACGATAAGTTTGGCTTTACCACAAACAAAGCAATGATCTCATGTTTTTTGGGCATTGTTTGTGGAAGTCGTTTTTAACTTCGGTGTACCGTTGCACCCATTTATATATGAACGTATTCGACTTTTTCAAATATTTCCCTGTATATAAAATTTTTTCTGTTAATATTGAATCTTACAATAACTTAGCTTAATCAAATTGCAAAAGAAGTAGCAGATAATCGAAGTTGAATACACTGTCAAAAAAGCTTTGAGAATGATTCGTAGCAGAATAATCTCTGAATTGTACGATGGATTTCTGTCATCTGCAAGTAATACCCTAACCTTTTTGCGTTTTTAACACACATTTTGGTATGGTAACAATAATTTCAAAAGAGCCGTTTGAAAAATAAAAATGAAAACAACATTCGCAGACGTCATCATTTTGTCAAATTCACTGAGAGCTGGTTAGTGATACACGAACACGAACCTTTTGCTTATGGTGCTTAATTACATA
This sequence comes from Anastrepha fraterculus, assembly GCA_037575425.1. Lineage (NCBI taxonomy): Eukaryota > Metazoa > Arthropoda > Insecta > Diptera > Tephritidae > Anastrepha > Anastrepha fraterculus. The sequence goes on from JAYXIM010014567.1 coordinate 220,298, forward strand.
CCTAAATGTGGATTGTAAACTATAACTGTGTACGTATGTAGTAGCGCTATTCCTTTGCGGTCGTTTTAAGAAAAAAAAAAAAAAGAGTACAGTTGAATGTAATAAGCGTGAAAGTAAGGTTCCTTGAGCATACATCGGCTAAACATAGTTATTTTTTCATTTCGCCTACAAATTTTGTTCCAAACAAAATGTATTAAACAAAGTGATATAAGTGAGTTATACTTATTTAGCTATTAAGAGTTGAACAATTCATATGTAATATATGTAAACATTAACTCTCTTTTGGATTTTGTTTATGTGTTACAATGAACTATTTGAGCTACGTATGCATACGAAGGCGTTATGGTTTAAATATACTTTTTTATTTACGTGGAATTTATTTTTCCGTTGCATTTATTTATTTATAAATATATTTTTAAACGCTTTCAGGTCTATAAAAGTATCGTTTATATACTTGGCAAAAATATAGCACTTTTTTTAACGAAATTTGTAGTGTGTAATCTATTTTTTCGGAAGTGCGTAGGCTCGAATTTCCGTGCATGAAACACCAAAATGATAGAAATCGTTTTTTTCTACTACCGGTCTCCCCTCGGCAGGCAATGGCAAACATCCGAGTGTATTTCTGCCATGTAAAAGCTCCTCATAAAAAAAAT